>LOJH01047746.1:322-13145 GCA_001685095.1 Ellobius talpinus
AATGGATCAAAGACCTCAACATAAAGCCACCCACACTGAACCTCATAGAAGAGAGAGTGGGAAGTACACTTGAACATATTGGCACAGGAGACCATTTCCTAAATATAAGCCCAGTAGCACAGACACTGAAAAAAACAATTAATAAATGGGACCTCCTGAAACTGAAAAGTTTCTGTTAAGCAAAGGACACAGCCAACAAGACAAAATGGCAGCCTACTAAATGGGAAGAGATCTTCACCAACCACACATCATGTAGAGGTCTGTACTCCAAAATGTACAAAGAACTCCAGAAACTGGTCATCAAAAAAACAAACAACCCAATTTAAAAAAAGTGGAGTACAGACTTAAACAGAGAACTCTCAATAGAGGAATCTAAAAATGGCTGAAAGACACTTAAGGAAATGCTCAGTACCCTTAGCCATCAGAGAAATGCCAATCAAAACAACTCTGAGATTCCATCTTACACCTGTAAGNAACACTGATGACAACTTATGCTGGAGAGGTTGTGGGGAAAAGGGAACACTTCACTGTTTTTAATGGAGCTACAAGCATCCTAAAATTTTGATCAGTTTGAAAAAGACTAAGAAAATGAACACAAGCATTTAAGTTTAGCTATCATTATCATTTGGTGAGCATCATTCCACATGTGGTTCTCAGCAGAGATGCAGACAGAAAAACGTAACAATGATGCTGAAAGAACCCTAAAATGTAAAGCAGCATATGTGAGTTTTGAGATCATTAATTCACTTGACTTTCATTTCAAGTTAACAAAATAGGATCTTAAGTTCTAAAATAACTGAAATGTGGGTAACTGTTTGCCAAAAAATAAGGGACCTGGACACACCCGAAGTCAAGAATGAGACAATGGTGAACATTGAAGGGTGAGGTGGCAATGCACCGTGCCACCATTCTTGATATTCAGACTTTATCTGTCAGCTTTTTGCCATGGAAGATGAGGAAATCCACACATCTCATCCTCTGATGCTCCCTTCCCACTACGATTACATAAATGATTATGTACATTATTAAGGCTTATAACATCTATCCTCTTCTGGGAAATACTAATTTCCATGCTCCCATTATTGTATTGACATTTGACTCAAGAGAGGGCTCAGCTCAAGTCTTTTTAATGAAGGTTCTCCATTTCCAAATCTCTCCTTTGATTGCTCAATACCTGTTTGGCTCTGGGAAGCCATAGCTGCCCCTCTCACTTCCGACATTATTTTGCACCTCAAGTCTAAAAAATGCATTCATCCTGTTCCTGAATATAAACATGAATGACATGGTTCTATCTAAATTAAAAGAAAATGCTATTATTCTATTATTTTTATTATTATTTTAACTTTCTGGCTGCTGAGCTATTCCTTCCATTGAGCTCCTGGAAATATCTCCAGCCTTTTTTTTTTTATTGATTTCTCAGTACTGTTGGCTATATTTTCATTTGTGAGCATTTTAGACATTAGTCCCTTATTGGTGTTAAATCTCAGACATCTCCTCCTAATCTATCATGTTTGTTTGTTTAACTTTGCACATAATTTCCTTACTTGAATAGAGATCATTATTTTAAAAACAAATCAATCAATACACATTGTCAGTGCCTTGGAGTGTATGTTAAAGAAGTTCCTAGTCCCAAGGTTATGGAAGTCTGCTTGTGTATCACTTTGTTATGGTTCCTATACTTTTGTTTGAAACCCACAGCGATATCTTCTATTATATAGGAGTAGAGCTCACGTCAACGCATAGTGAGCCATTTTGGACACTTCCTCGATTGTTTTAAGGAACCAACTCTAATATAGAAAAAGACACAATAACATTTGTACCATTTTCTCATCTTAGTAACATATTGTGTTCATTACTGCAATTTTGATATATGGTCTCTGTCAAGATAAGTATTCTGTGTGTTTCTTATTCATTTTTCCATATTGAAATTACTGTTCTTGCAATTTAATCAAACCATCAAATCAGGATCTAGAGCAAGTTCACCAATATCCCTTACAAAACCAGCTGGAATTCTCATTGTGGTTTTAGTGAGTTTTAAATTGTTCGCAGAAGAATTGATTACCTCTTAATATCCTGTGTTCCCATCTAAGTATAAACACCATTCATTATTATATTTTAGACTCTTTAGTGGATGCATTTTTTTTTCACCACAAAGGACTTTGGGGCTCTCTCCTAGCTCCTCACACTTCATGAGTTTCTGGATAAGGAATGACTCTGTAGCTCCTAGGCTTCTAGTACCTCATTTTAGAAAAATACTATTCTTCTGGGTCGGTCTGCCTCTCTCAACTTTATAAAACCTTATTATAAATCTCATCAGTTTGTCGTTTGCTGATTGTGGTAGCTTTTCCATGTGGGCAATTGTATCATCTGTAAATAATGAGCTTTGTTTTCTTTCTCTCTTTTCCCGCTTAACTTCTTTCGATGTGTACATACATGAATGTAGGGCCGGTCCTTATCGTACGGACGGACATGTTGGTAGAGACACAGCGATACTGCTGCTTAGGATTTTAAGAACACTTTCATGGACATTCCCTACTTTTAGTTTTTATGAACTTGAAAATATTGAATATCTGTCTGTTCCTCTAATTGCACGATCCCAAAATGATTGCAAAAACACCATTTCCCCCCTTGAAAGGCATTCCTATATCACAGCTGCAAGTGCTGCTCCAGAAATATCTGAGAGCAAATTCTTTCACTCCCTTGAAAGTGCCTTTCTTACCCCTCCTTTATTGGATATCTATAGTCTCCCTCCTTCTTCTTGAAGTTCAATGGCTTTCCACAATGTATTTTGGCCTTGATCTTTCTCTGTATTTTTCCCTGGGGAAAGATCTGAAGTGTGAAGTCTTTATTTCAGGCATTCCTCCCATCATATCTTTGAACACTTTTTTCACTGTTCATTCTGAATACCAATAATACTCACTGGGGGCTCCTTCTTACTTCCCATGTCTATACTCAACACTACAGACACATGAAGATCTTTGCTAATTCCATTTTGTTTTATGTAACTTTCAGCACGACTTTGACCCTTATGTGTGTATTAATTCAAATTTTGTAGCTCTTTATGCGTCTTTCCATTTTTTCTTCTTGTCTAAGCAGCCGCTTGACATTTTATTTCATCGTGTCAACTTTACACATCCTTTGAACCTCCGTGTCTTTCTCGGCTCTTTTCTTTGGAGCCACTAGACTGTACCCTCTTTGTGGTAACAGAGAAGTACCTGTTCTGTGTCTTTGTTGCTGGGGTACCGCCTGTCATAATGTCTAGCACCAGCCGTTTTGACTCCTTTCATTTCCTTCTCTCCCGATATGTTCTGCTCAGCCGCTATCCTGTATCCTTTCAGATGATGGCTCATGTGAAGGGAAATCGACGGCCTACTGAAGGGGAGCATACTTATGACAGCAGCAGGGGGATGGGAACCTGACCATCCTAGATCCACTCCACTCTGCCTCCTCTGGACCGCTCCTCTCACACTGAGCACTGTAGAAATGTCTGTGTGCTAGTGCCATTCTCTAGGTCATAACAGCGTGGTAGGGTTGCGTGGGTCTTCCCTGAACATCTTCTTCATCCAATGAATTTATAATTAATATAGATCTCTGTGTAATTTCTTTGGGGGTTACTGGCTGTGGGAACTGTACAGGACAGAAACCCCAATAAGCAGGCCATAATGTTACAGTTCACATATCTGGTATGTTTTTCCTCCTGCCCATGGTCTCTCATGTGACTTACAGAATTGTTCGTGAGTTTGGCTTCACTTTAGAGAGCTCATTGCTCAAAACTAAGCATTCCTGTTGTGTCCATTCTAGTCCCTTATAGGGAGACTGAAGGGTGATTGTGCCCTACTTATCATCTGAGGGGGTTCATATCCTTTATTTTGGCTTGAGTTTAATATCACACAGCAAATGCATTTGTAAAGTTTAATTGCCTGTTTTGTATAACTACAGTTGTGTTAAGAAAATAAGAACATGTTTATGCATGGCTCTCAAAGGTTATGCATTGCTGTTTTGCTGCAAGTTTATCTCGCCAGGTTAATACAGTCTGCCTCACAAGCTTTGTCTTTGGTTCATGCTCAGGTGCCCTCCTGCCACTGGACAATAACAGCGCAGTGATTGAGTATTAGTGTTAGGTTTGTAATTTTATCTTAGCACTGGAAAGGTTGGATTTTTCTTAGCTACATTTAAAATTTGTGTTTTAGTTTGGACCTTGAAGATACCCTGAAACAAGCATGCTAAAACTTGTGTTCCCAGTGTGCTGCTATTGGGAGGTTCTGGAAGCTTAAGGTGGAGCCCACCAGAGGATATTAGATCATAGCAGTCTTGCCTGTAGAGGGATTATAACATTTTTGGGTAATCCCCTACTCATTTTCATTTCACGCTTACGAGGTAAATGCTTTTCCTATGTAGTGTGTTTCTACAGTGTTACCTGCCTTGCCACAGAACCGGAGCAATGAGGCCCACCATTCACAGACTGGAGCCTTGAATCCAGTGAGCCAAAACAGACTATCTTCATAAGCTGACTACTGAGGGTGGCTTTATTATGGTGCAATCTATTTCATTGCAAGGAACCAGATGACTTACATTTGACACAGAACCCCGAGATATCTTAAAATCCAGTCTTTGAGAAACTTCTAAATTAAAAACATGGTATAGTGTGCTTCAGTGTGTATTGTAAGATTATCAAAAAAAAACCCTGATAATTTAGATCTGGTTGTATATCTAATATAGATTAATTAACAGAGAATGTGGCCTAGATAGTTTCTAGATAGCAAGAATGCACTAGTAAGAAAACCATAAGGAGTAATTAGAGCAAGAGAAGAAAGAATAAGGAAGAGGGGAAGGAGGAGGAGATGTTAGGAGAAGGTTAGCCCTTTGCCTTGCATTGGGACAATCCTGGCACCCGTCTGAACTAGGTTCAGAGAGTAGGCTGGGGTAGAATTTATTAGACTTGGGTTTTTATTAAAGTACAGCCAGCAGGCTTTTGTAATATACTTGGTAAGAGATACACAAGTTTGAAAGAAGTCTGATTTTGAGAGTTTTCTTAGTTTAATTTCTTGCATGAATAGTGATGCCACATACTTACTATAGGTAGTCGCTGTGGCTGAACTCTATCTTCTTCAAGATGGTAAAGCCCAGGTCTCCAAAGTAACTTCTCTTGACACAGGAGACCTCTTGACATTAGGCCTTTAGGACCTAATTATGGCTGCCTTAGGCTGTATGGTTTAATCTTCATCTAATTGGATTGGTGGTCGTATAAGAACAGATCTCTCTGTCTCTCTCATTCTCATTTTCTCCCTTGCACTCTCTTCCTCTTACCTGTCTCTTCTTTTCACCCCCCTGTCTGTGTCCCCTCATGATGGGTTCATGTGTATACCAGGTAGCTACTGACAGTCTAAAGAAAGCAGAATGTTCTGGAGCAAAACCCATCTCTCTGGTATTTTGGCCTTGGATTTCTAGCTTCCAGACTATGAAATCTAGATTCCTTTTGTTGAGGCAATCAGACTACAGTACCTGTCATAAAAAAGACCCAGTAGATTACCATAGCAATAAAAGATAATGTATCTTTTATTTACCTCCTTAGGTATTTTGAAGAAGTGTTATTAATCAAATAGTTTGACTTTGGACAAGTTAAATTTCACATTCTATTAAGCATGCACATGGTGTTTACTAATGGCAAGCAGTTCAGGGGAAAATACTAACATCAATGAAAGTAAACAGGTACTAATTTATTAAAAATAATAATAACAACAACAACAACAAAACAAAAACAACCCTAGAACAGCAATTGAAATCCAGTACTTCCTCAAGGCAAAAATGATTGTACACTAAAAACAATTGCCTTACTAAAACTGGCATGGATTTGCTCTGCCTTGACACACATCTTTGCCTGGAATTGGGGTCTGGATATTGGCATCTACTCACCACATTAGTTTCTCAACATCCATGTGAACTTTGGGAAGAATATAACATTAGTCTGTGAATACCAAATATTTGATGACTAGGGTGAATGACTTATGCGCAGCTAATGAAAATGAAAGCTCTCTGGATTTGTCTATCATTCCTTTGTAATGGTTGAAGAGACAAATTATACATAGGGAATAGGAGTGCAGCTTACAATGAGGTTTCTTTTAATCTAAGGGGATTGGAGGGTAATTCAAGGCAGTTACTTAGCCACCTTGGCTCTTGGCAACAGGAGAACGGGGAGGACGGGATGGTCTTTCCTACACATGGTGAGCGCACCAAGGGTTTCTGCTGTTACATGTGCTGGGGTGGATTGCCTCGGACCCTCTGCCTCAAAATTCCTCCCTTTCCACCCTACATGCTACTTACTCTAAGATGATGGTCAGACTCCCTGAAAGGAATTAGTACTCCTGAGGCCATAGACTATTACAATCTTCTGCAGAGCTCCATTTTAGTATCTACTTTATTATATTCACATTATATTATACTAGTATTTGTTTACAGGCTGATGGAGAAGATACTAGTAGCATCAACATTAGTATTTGCTAGGTTGACTGACCTATAACTTAACCTATATTTTCCCACCTCTGTATTCCCAGCATCTATTGAACATTTAATAGTCACTCAATAATAGTCTAGTAGTTGATTATATATTGTACCATATTCTGAATGAAAACAAATAAAAAATGTTCCTAATATATTTCATTTAAATCATAATGCTCCTGAATTTGCAATTTGAATAAAGATTTACTTTATGTCGTCAGTCTCCTATGAAAAGGATATAACCAAGAAAGAACCCCAAGGTGTTCAGGATAGTAAATTTCATTAGAGACTCAGGGAAGATATTTAAGGGAATTGCCTTCCTCCAGCTCTGGTAGGCTAGCAATCTAAAGACTTAAATACATGGAGGAGGAGGCCCCGCTTGTTTGTCCTGGCTGCCCAGAACTGAAATAATCCCACAGAAACCATATTCATTAAAATACTGTTTGGCCCATTAGCTCACTCTTCTTATTGACTAACTCTTATATTAACTTAACCCATCTCTATTCATCTGTGTATCACCGTGTGGCAGTGGCTTTACCAGGTAAAATTCCCAGCATCTCTCTCTGGTGGCTCCATGGCTTCTTCCTGGCTCTGCCTCCTTTCTCCCAGCTTGCCATTTAGTTTTCCCCGCCTAGTTCTGTTCTTCCCTGCCATAGGGTCATAGCAGTTCTTTATTAACCAATGAAAGCAATACATAGACAGGGACCTCCTACACCAAATACATCGTTGGGTATGACCTTCAGCTACTTTTCCAACTATGCTGTGTAACAAGCAGTCTACGTCCAACGCAGGCAGGAGAAGACATTGTTTTTTTCATGCGAGTTTGGACTCTGTGATAGCATCTGGTTCAGTATGTTCTTGATTCAGGTCTGCTCCATGTATTTCTTGTTCTAAGGCTTGTACAGCAGGAAATGTATGACCTTGTAGGGCAGGTAGGTTCTTTATAGCATTGATTGAAAATCTTAGAACTGACATCTATTGGCCATAGGAAGTCATGTGAAGAGACCCACAACAGTGGGACAGAGAGTGATAGCCTCCCATGGAGTGAAGCTATTTTCTGGGTGTAAATTTCAGAAGTGAGGACAATGGCCTGACTTACCTCCACTGTTAATTTTCCCTGGCATAGAAGGTTAGTGGTTCCTGCCTTCACCTATCATACCTAATGTGTCTCCGGTATAAATACACTGTCTCCTCATCACTTCAGGCTTCGCTGAGAAACTTCATTCCTCTGGGAGGAGACACAATTTCCTAAACAAGTTTTATAAAAATAAGATAAATCTTTCACAAAATAAAAAATAATAAGATCCAGAACATTCTGAGTATCTTTCAGATCAAGGCCAGTCAAATATTAAGTATGTCTGGCTTGAAGCTCAAAGTAGTGAGCATGATTGAAAATTAATTCTTATCCCTTATTTATGGCAAACAGCAGAATAGTGGCAGTAAATTAAATTTCTCTGAGACTATGCTCAAAGAATGACTTTTAATTTGTATAGGTCATATGTTATGTTACATATGACCTTTGAAATTATTCACCAAACATGAGTTATAGTATCACATATGCAGATCATGAGCTATAGTATCACATGTGCAGATCCATGAGATATAGTATCACATATGCAGATTCTTTCTGCTTCCATGTGGTGAAAATGAATTCGGTAGGCATTCCTTTGGTTAATTTCTTGCTTTAAGTAGCAGTTCACCTTAACCGAATAGTTAATTAGATATGCACATTTTAACTGTTAGAATGTCCACATTAAAACAACAATACATTAATTACTCTTCCACTGTAGGTGATTATAAAAAAAAATCTCACCATCATTTATGAAAGCATTTGAATACCTTGTTTATCAAACCCACTTTATAATGTCTAGTTTTAAAAACTTTAGACTATCTTATAATTTCTCTGTTTTGTGAAGCAGGATTCATGCTAAAAATCTTTTCTCTTATTTCAAAAAAGAACAGGTTTCTGTTTTGGAACATTGTCCTCACACCCAACAGTACAAAGTCCTTAGAAAACATTTATTTTTGGTTGAGATGACCTTAAAATAGAAAAAGGAGTTTATGATACAAATATGTGTTTTCTATTTTACCCATTTTATTGGTAAGTTGTCTAAAATGATAAAGCACTTGTTTAAAAGCTATTTACTTAGTTCAAGGTAGTGAAGTTCATTCTCTCTGTGTGTTCTTAGGGGAAGGACATGGACAGGCAGAGAATCCTTGGTGTCTATAAGGATGAATCACCTTGTTAATGGATGGTGGATCTTAGCTCTCTTAGATGTTAAAATCTTCCTAATCACTTGTTAGAAAATGTATATCAAGAAAATAATCAAGCCCATTAAATTTGTGGTACAGAACTATACAGAGAATTCTCAAAAGAGGAAAACAAATGAATGAGACACACTTAAAGAAATGTTTAACATCCTTATTCATCATAGAAATGCAAATTAAAACAATTTTGAGATTTCATCTTACACAAGTCAAGTTAGACAAGATCAATAAAACAAGGATGCAGAGTAAGGGATGCATTTAGTCATTGCTGGTGGTAGTGCAAGTTTGTACAGTTACCGTGGAAATCAGTTGGCAGTTCCTCAGGTGCTGTGGGATAATGCTCTTGTGCACTCTAAAGATTTGTCACTTATATTGATTTAATAAAACACTGATTGGCCAGTAGCCAGGCAGATAGTCTAGGCAGGGTGACCAGAGTAGGAGAATTATGGAAAGAAAAAGGTGGAGATATAGTCACCAGCAAGATGCAGAGGAAGCAAGATGAGAATGCCTTGCTGAGAAAAGGTACCAAGTCACATAGCTAACCATAGATAAGAATTATGAGTTAAGTTGTTTGTTTTTGTTTTGTTTTTTTTTGGGGGGTGTTAAGTTGTATGAGGCAGTCAGTAATAAGCCTGAACCATAGGTCAAACAGTTTATAACTAATATAAGCCTCTATGTGTTTATTTGGGACTGAACAGCTGTGGGGCAGAGTGGGACAGAAACTTCCTTCTACACCAAGAAAGATGGAATGTGTTCTTATGATTGTGCTATGCCTCTGTTAGACATATACCCAAAGCTCCCTTCATCCTGTTACAGAGATGCTTGCTTAACCATGGTCACTGATGATCTATTCATAATAGCCAGAAATTGGAAACCACTTAGATGTCCATCAGTGGGTGATTAGAGAAAGGAAATATGGTACATTTACATAATAGATTATTAACCAGCAATTGAAAAATGAAAATTTGTAGGTAAATGAACAGAACTAGAAAAAAAATCATCCTAAGTGGAGTAACCCAGAGAGACAAATGTAGTATGCATTTGTTTATATGTGACTGTTAGCAATTAAATCTTTGTTGAGAAAACTACAATCCATGCAAGAGGTTAGGTATAGAATAAAGGAAATAAGGGAGACGGATGGAGCACCCTAGGAAGGGGTAGCAAAATAGATAACTATGGATAGACAATAGTGGGGACAGGAATGGGTGGACCAAAATGGGCACCAAAAAGGTAGGCATAAGTTGGGGAATATAAGAAAGAAAAGCTAAAACTAAGGACCATTTGAGTAGTATGGAAAACTAATAAAGTAGAAGCTTCCTAAAATATATACAGGGTATCTAAATAGAATCACGAAATAATGGCGAGACAGAATCCCCAACTGGATATCTCTTGTCAGTAAATGAGGCTTCCAGTTCCTAGAATGGGTTACATCTAGTTAAATTATTAACCAAAGGCACCCTGTGGGAACCCCCAAATAACCCAGGCCATTGTCGAGGCTTTTGGTTTTTCTCCACAAATTGACAGTTGTAGATGGAAGTTTCTGTCCTGAAAGCTGCTCCCAAGTAACCACAAAGAGTCTTGGTATTAATTATAAATGCTCAACCAATAGCTCAGGCTTGTTACTAGCTAACTATTACATTTAAATTAACCCATATTTCTTATCTATGCTTTGCCATGGGGCTCTGTACTTTTCTCAGTACAGCATGCCCATCTTGCTTCTCTCTGTGTCTGTCTTCACATGACTCCTCTGATTCCACCCTTTTCCTCCCCAGAATTCTCAGTTTGGCTTTTCTACCTAACCTTATGCTGTCAAGCTATTGGCCAGTCAGCTTCTTTATTAAAGCAATCACAGAGACATATATTCCCACAGTGTAAAGGAATATTCCGCTTAAGATCCTGTTGTTGAAGTCAGCACCTATATAACTCATGGAACATGGAGAAGTCAAGTTGGTGCTGACCTAGAACCTTCAGCCCTACTGCCTAGGGTTAATTGTGCCAGAAGGTACTTATAGACTATCAAAGGAGAAATATAAGTACCAAACCTGTTACAGACTCTTTGATCCATAATGATGGCCTATCTGCAAGGTGTGCTAGTACAATAGTGGCATAAAATTTGTTGAAGTAACCAACCGCTATCTGACTGGATTTAAGGCCCAGTCCATGAGATGCAACCCCATCCCTGGCACTGCTCAGGTGATCAAGAATCTAATATTAGATATACCAGGTCAATAGAGGAAAACCAAGTACAGCTGTTCTATAAAAGAACATAGCCATAAAATGACTTCTAATGGCATTGTGCTATACTCATAGATCAGTGTCTTGATCAGCCAGCATCAAGATACTCTTCTTGTAGAAGATGGGAACAAATAGAGACCCACAGCCAGATAATGAGCACAGAGCAAAAGACTTTGGAATACTCAGCCCTAAATGGGATGTCTCTATCAAATCCCTCCTCTGAGGGCTCAGGGAACACTGCAGAAGAGGAAGTGGAAAAATTGTAAGAGCCAGGAAGAATGGAGGACACCAAAGAAACACAGCAGTACTGGTGCATATAAAGTCAAGACTTTGGCTCTATGGTTTTGTGACAGGTGGGGTTTCAGTGATGACTGTAGAAATGGACACAAATTTCCATTTATAACACAGACTCTATGTCCAGTTGATAACCACTCACAAACAAAAAATTAGTTCTCTTAAACAGAGTCACATGGGATACAAATTATTTTTAAGGACAGTCCCAATATCCAGAAGTAGAAGACCAAAGCAAAGTGAATTCAGTGGCATCTTTGGAGGTTCTTTGTCTCAAAGGTTTGGACAAGGCAATTTTTAACCTTACAGGTCCTTTGTATATATACAATGACATCAGGTTTTGTATTTGCGTGGGATTTCTGTGTGTATGGACACATGTGTCACTGTGTCCATATGTGCTCCTCCTCCTATTTCTTTAACTCTTTTCTTTCTTTTAGTCTTTTTTTGTATTTGTTTTGTGTTGTTTCATTATTATTGCCTAGATGCATGTTTGTTTTCTAAGGGGAAACAGAAACAGAAAGGGTGTGAGTTTGGATGGGAAGGGACATAGGGAAGACATCAGAGGAGCTGGGGGGGTGAAACATGATCAGAATACATGTGGGGTGACAAACATCTGTTTTACATGATAGGAAAAGGAGAAAACTGGTGGAGTGTTTCATGGCATCTCCTGGAGAGTGTCGCTCATCAGAATACATGTGAAGTGACAAACATCTGTTTTACATGATAGGAAAAGGAGAAAACTAGTGGAGTGTTTCGTGGCATCTCCTGGAGAGTGTCGCTCAAGGACATCTTCTCATAGATCAACTTTAACATTGGCTTTGGTCTTATGTCTGTGTTTGAACATTGGTGTGTTCACTGAGACATCATATGGCCACCCACACTGAGGGGCAGAGGGAGAAGAAGTGGCCGCTTAGGGGGTTCAAAGAGGGAATACTTCAAGTTTCTAAGGTCATGGCTGGACATGAGCGGTTACTGCAGCTCTAGAAAATGAGTGGAAATAGTTCTGCCTCTGGGAAATTTAAACTTGGTTGGTGACACAATGTTTGTTTGTCCTTAAATAGCTTAGGAGACTTTGAGGTATAAAGGCTACAAGCGCACAGTCTGGATTCAGGCCAAATGAGCTGATATCCCACCTGCCTGAGTCATTAGCTGTGCAACTTTAAATGAATTGCTTAATTTCATTGTCTCAATTTCCTCAGTTACAAAGCATGAGAAACATGACGCTGTAAAATTGCTCTCAGAACAAAATTCCTGCTCCTACTGCCTAAATAATGCCAAATTACATATGTGTGCTCTTAGGTCTTGATTTAAAAAATTTCAGGGCTACTTTTTGATATTTTAGTTGTGTGTGAAGTGAAAAAATTAAGTTTTTTTTCTAGTTTTCTCTTGGTATCTCTAAAATGGTAATTCCATTGCAGTTAGTAATTAGATTGATTACTCTTTACTATTCCTTTTGAGCCTTTATTCTGTACTTCTTGAACTTGGGTCCAGTTCATTATTTCTAACAAAAAGGAAGGAAATAGCAATATTTAGA
>LOJH01047747.1:0-13151 GCA_001685095.1 Ellobius talpinus
GCAGGAGCCGGGCGGGACGAAAAGCAGGCCTGTGCTCCCCTTATCACTACATTTTGCTCCCCATCACTACACACATGCATGTATACTCAAACACATGTTTGTATAGACCCAATACACTCACACATACAAAGTAATTTAATGAATGTTTTCCTGACATAGAGTACTACAAACTAGGTTGTACTCTGAGTGTATTTATAAGCATGCTCTATTTATATGGAGCTGAGAATTTTGACATAGCCAATGTCTCATTTAGACAAGTGTACTACACAATTAAATAGAAGGGCTCACAGAAACATGGAATGACTCAGCTCAAAAAGTTCTAGGACCAAAAAAATAGTTATTTTTCAATCACTACAAACATGAAGAATTCTCTAAGAAACACAGTAGACTTCCATTTTCAAAAACCTTTCCTAATGATCTCAGTAATTGTATGTTTTCTATTGTTTGTTGGTAATCTTGTTCCCTTTAACTATATACTCTATTGTTTCTATAACTTTGGAGATATCATATCAGTTAAAGCTTAGTATATGCCAGGCATAAACAACAAGAAAATGGATTTCGTGCACAGATATCAACTCCAGAGAGAGAGAGAGAGAGAGAGAGAGAGAGAGAGAGAGTAATGAAGGTTAGAAGATATAGAAAGATAAAAGCACATTTAAAATATTACTGTGAAGAAAATGAAAAGATTGAATAATCTGAGGGAAGAAATGGAACATGCTTTGGATAGAGTCATGGGATAAAGCTTTACTAGGGTAATAATATATAGTATTTATCTAAGATTAACCGTAAGTAAGAAATTAACTGACAAAGATGATGGTTTTAAGGGAGAAATAAAAGGCACAGAGGAGAGAAAGGGCTTGCACGTCTTTAGGACAACATAGAAGCCCTGACTGCTCTGGTGTATAAGGAAGGAAAGTGGTGGGCTGAAGACATTTCAATGTTAGTTCTAACTGAAATGTTAATTATAAAAATCTTTTAAAAATGCAAAATGATTCCATGAAATGGTGGCAAGAAGAAACATAAATAAATTATAGATATTCTGTAATCAAAAGCAGTTTTCTAAATAAATATAGCAGTTGTTGACAGCAGAAAATGAATAGTAGCAGATTTATAAGTTCTTGAAAAAAATGTTCATGGAAAGCACATGCACGTTTGACATGATAGCTACATGAAAGCAAACAGAAACTACTGTCTCATCCACAGTTTCTTCATGGCATTTTTGACCTCTGAATTCCTCAGTGTGTAGATCAAGGGGTTCAACATGGGTGTGACAATTGACTCAGACACAATCATTGCCTTGTCAATGGGGTAGGTTGACACAGGTCTCACATATAAGAAAATACATGGCACAAAGAACAACACAACAACTGTGAAGTGAGAACCACATGTGGATAAGGCTTTCCATCTTCCTTCGGAAGTGTGAGTTTTCAGAGAACATAGAATAGTCATGTAAGAGGCTATTAGAATAAGAAAGATGGCCACACACATCACCCCACTGTTGAAGATGACAATGAGACCCAGAGTATGGGTGTCCATGCAGGCCAGTATCAATAACTGAAACAAATCACATAAAAAGTGATCTATGACATTGGGACCACAGAAAGATATTTGATACATGAATAGAAGCTGAATGGTTGCATGTGCAAATCCTCCTACCCAAGCTCCCCCCAACAGAATGCAACACATCCGAGGACTCATGGTGGTCATGTAGTGCAGAGGTCTACAGATGGCCACATATCTGTCATAGGCCATCACAATGAGGATGATAATTCCCACACCTCCAAAAAAATGTGCTGCAAAAAGCTGGGTCATGCATCCTTCAAAAGAGATGATCGTCTTTTCAAAAAGGGAATCCACAATGAGCTTTGGAGCAATGACAGAAGAAAAGATGACATCCACTAGGGACAGAAATGTAAGGAAAAAGTACATTGGTGATCTTAGACTCTGACTTGTGATCATGGTCACTATGATGAGCATATTTCCTAGCACCATGACCACATACATGATTAGAAACACAGCAGAAAGCAGTCTCCGCAGCTCTGAGTTCTTTGTAAGACCCAAAAGAATGAACTCTGTCACATTGTTGTGATTTCCCATTTATCTTGCTTTTGGTGAGCTCCAACTGAATCTTGTAAATCCTAAAATAAATATAAGTATATAAGGTTTGTAATTAGTGGTTGTTTTCAATTTTGTATTTCCACCTATTAAGGGAATACACTTGCTTTTAATCATTTATTCTTCCTCCAAGCTTTTGTTGTTAGAATTATGCAGTATAGTTGAACAAAAGTTCTTGAATATGATAGAGCATCCTTTGGTATATGACAAGAGCATACATGCCAAGGTTAGTTGATTCCCAGTTTTCTGAGAAGCCATCAGACTTATTTCCCATGTGGTTGTACCAGTAATAAAGGAATGTTCCCCTTAATCCACATCATCTCTGGTATAAGCTATGATTGGTGTTTTTGATCTTAGTCATTCTGACTGGTATAAGATGATATATCAGAGTCATTTTGATTTTGATTTCCCTGATGGGTAATGATGTTGAAATTTTCCTTAAGTGTCTTTTGACCATTTGAAATTCTTTTGTTGAGAATTCTATGTTTAGTTCTATACCCCATTTTTAATAGGATTATTTGGATTTTTGGCATCTAATTTCTTGAGTTCTTTATATATTTTTAAGATCAGTCCTCTATCTGATGTGGGATTGTTAAAGATCTTTTCTCATTTACTAGGTTGCCTTGTTGTCTTATTGACTATGTCCTTTGCTTTACAGAAACTTTTCAGTTTCAGCAGGTCCCATTTATTTTTTGTTGCTCTCAGTGTCTGTGCTACTGGAGTTATATTTAGGAAGTAGTGTTCTGTGCCAATGCTTTGAAGGCTAGTTCCCACTTTCTCTACTGTCAGGTTCATTGTGGTCTGATTTATACTGAAGTCTTTAATCCTTTCAGACTTAGTTTACTGCATGTGTTCATAGAAAAAATATTTGTAATAACCAGAACCTGGAAACAATCTAGATGCACCTCAACTACCAAATGAATAAAGAAAATGTGATACATTTCCACAATGGAGTACTACTCAGCGGTAAAAAAACAATGATATCTTGAAAGTTGCATGCAAATGGATAGAACTAGTAAAAACAATCCTGAGTGAGGTAACCCAGACCCAGAAAGATGAACATGGTGTGTCCTCACTCATAATTGGATACTAGTTGTAAAGCAAAGGAAAACAAGCCTATAGTCCATGACCCTGCAAAGTAACAAGGTAAACCCTAAGAAAAACATTTATAGATTCACCTGGAAAGGGGAAATAAACAAGATCGCCTGACAAAATTGAGGTTGGTGAGGAAAGGGAGGGAAGAAGGGGAAGAGAATGGGGGAGGAGAACTGAGGGAATGGGATAGTCAAGATGGAGGAAGGACAGAGCAATGAAAGAGAAATTTTTATTGTGGGAGCCAATATGGCACCAGAGAAATTTTGAGGAATCCACAAAGATGACCCCAGCTAAGACCCTATGCAATAGAGGAGAGGGTGCCCTGATGGCCTTGCCCTTTAGTCAGATGAATGAATATCTCAAATGTCGCCATAGAACCTTCAGCCAGCAACTGATGGAAACACAGGCAGAGACCCGAAGTGGACCACGGGGCTGAGCTCCAAAATCCAGTTGAGGAGAGGAAAGAGTTAGAATATGAGCAAAAGGTCAGGACGATGATGGAGACACTCACTGAAGCAGTTTACTTGAGCTAATGGGAGCTCACCAACTCCAGCCTGACAGGGAAGGAATCAGCAGAGGACCAATCTAGATCCTCTGAATGTAGATGACAGTTGTGTGGCTGTGGTACACAGTGGGGCCACTGGCAGTTGCACCAAGATTTATCCCTACTGCTTTAACTGGCTTTTGGGGAACCCATTCTATTTGAAGGGGCACATTGCTCAGCCTAGATATTGTAGGGAGGACCTTGGACCGTCTCTAAAGCAATGTGGCTTACCCTCTTACCCTCTCTGAGGAGTAGATGGGGGGTGTTGTGAGGGGGAAAGTAGAGGGAATGGGAGGAGGGGTGGGAGTGGGAACTGGAATTGATATGTTAAAAAAGCTAGTTTGTTTTCTTTTTTAAAATATTAAATAAATAAATAGGTTATGCAGTATAATGGATTATTTTTAAATTATTTATTTCATGTTTTCCTAATGTTTTTTTTTCCTCCAATTTTAGTAAATTATCCATCCATTTCTCCATCTACCACCATTTTGGATATTACTAGGATAAAATGGTCTGTGGCACCTATTTCTTTTTAACAAGATTACTGGATTTGTCATAACAGGTAAAGGTTTTGAGAACCCACAACTAGGACACCTAGTCATAATTACAGATCTCATTTAAAGCCAGAATGAGGACAGTGAGGATATTGAGACTTAACGCTTTCTATCAATGATGCTTCACTAGGTTGTTTTTGTCAGCTTGTCATTCGGAACTCAACCGGGCTGTGGATTGGGTATTGGCTGTGTTAGATTGTCATCAACTTCAGCAGCCTGAATACTTACTCAACTGAATTGCTTAACATATTTATAGTTTTATCAGTGTGTACTGCACATATCTCCCATATTTCTTGAATAATCATTTGTTTATTTTTGATGCAATATCTCACGATGCATTGCTGGTTGTCCTGAAACTCACTATGTAGTCCAGATTGGCTTGAAAATCCTCTTTCCTTTGCCTCCTGAGCACTGGGATTAAAGACCTGTACTACCACATGTGTTTTTCAAAGAGAAATTCTTAAAGGTTGCTACTTTTTCACATTTCTCCCACTTTTTAAGAAATTAGTATGAAAACAGTAATTTCCAATATACTTCAACAGATTTTTCCTGTTGCCATATTTTATTGTTTTTATTGATCTATACATCTTTCTCCACCCCCTTCCCTTACTCCCCCTCCCTTTTTACCCTCTCCTATGACCCCCATACTACCAATCTACTCAGGATATATCGTCTTTTTTCCTTTCCTATGTAGATCCATGTGTGTCTATCTTAGGACCCTCTTTGTTGTCCAGGTTCTCTGGGGTTGTTGACTGTAGCTGGTTTTTCTTTGCTTTATGTATAATAAAAGATACTTATGAGTGAGTACATAGCACAGACACTGAGAGCAACAATTGATAAATGGGACCTCCTGAAACTGGGAAGATTCTCTAAAGCAATGGACATCAACAAGACAAAAAAGCAGCCTGCAGATTGGGAAAAGATCTTCACCAACCCAACTTTTGGCACAGGACTGATCTCCACAATAAACAAAGAGCTCAAGAAACTTGGCATTAACTGCAAGTAATCACATGAGTGATGAAACAGAACCTGCGTCTTCTACAAGATCAGTAAGTGCTCTTAACTGCTAAGCAATCTCTCTAGCTCCAAGGTGACACTTAGAATGATTATTTTAATGAAGTTGAGGATAATTTCAATTCCTCTCTTTAATGTTCTTTGCCATATATTTCTGTCCTTAGTTTCCTTGATTATTTATGAAGATAAGTGTTTCATAAACGTTTTAGCTGTGACCTGTTTCTTTAGAGAAGAGAAAAATATTAAGCTTAATTTCAACATTAATAAATAACTGAAATAAAAATGCAAACAAAAATGACTTAAAGCTCCATATAAGATTGCACTGAAGAGAAATGAGGAATTATTTCCATGAGAGGGAATAGTATGAGCAAAGGCCCCCCAGGTGGGATGAAGAGACAGTTTGAAGCACAGATTAGAGAGCAAACATTTTTGAGACATTAGTAATAGAATATAATGTTGATTTCTTCAATAGTTCTTAGATGCATAATTAATTAGCACTTTTTTATTCTTTTAGCTGTGCATTTATCTAGAAATATTGAGTTGCTAATTAATGATATGGATTCAAAATAACTTAGTAGTTGTTCAAATAGCATTCACTATAACTATATGAGAATTTTTATTTTCTGTTATATCAATAATATTGCAATGTCTTTGTTCATTAGTCTTCATGTGTGTACATGTATAATCACAGAGATTAATGAACTTGAATACAATGTTCATGAAAGAAAATTTAAAATAAAATTTTAGGATAAATTCTATGATTATTTATTTGTGAGTTAATTTTAAGCTCATTTACTTCTAAAGTAATATTGTTATCACTAGCGTCATAAAGGGCTGCTCTGTTTCTGTGCTTCCTTTTGTTCTTTATAGCCATTTACTTCAAAAGCTATACTGATTTATCCTCCATTATTATATGTTGTAAAACACTCCAAATTATTTTTTCAGAAAACATTTTGTGTAGTAAAGAAAAGGTTTCATCTATTATGTTTCCATAAATTCATTAATTGTGAATTGATTGTACCATCTGTAGGGTAACAGTATCAGTGATGTCCTGTGCCCTAGCTTTCAAATTGACACCTATCTGTAGATGCTATTTCTCTCTTAGTTCTAAGTGTGTGTATGTGTGTATGTGTGTGTTTGTGTGTGTAATTACTTTTTCTACAAATAAAATTTTAGAGTCTACAATTCTTTGAAATCCTGTGATAATTCAGATATATGTTATATGTCCCTTTAATTATTTTGATAAATTATCCCTTTAATAAATATTCCATTAATTCATTTTTCTTTTCATGAAACTCTGGATTTTTTATTAGAATGAGAAATAAATTTATTAGGGTAAAATGGGTCATGAAATTTAAATGTATAAAACCAGTGCAAAGTCAAATAATCCTTGTCATCCGAAGCAGCTACTACATAATTGCTGTCTTAAATGAAGCTTAGGAATTATCCACTCTACTAGGGAAACTTTCTCCATCACAGGCACTGGAGTAATTCTGGCAAATAGAAACAATTACATATTGTAGCTATGCTTCTTACAACATACAAATTTCATAAAATAATCCCTAAACGAAAATAGCCAATCTTAATCTTATATAGTATTGAGTATTATAAATGTCAGAGATAATTATACATCCTATTTTTCTGTTATTAAAAGGAAATAATGAGAAAAGAAAAGGTAACCCAGGAGGCCTAAAATTAGGAGAAAACTGGCACATGTGTGTAATACCAGCCCTAGGGTGAATAGGCAGATACTTCTATTCTTAATCTGGGCTTCATAAGAAGACTGATTCAGAAAAAAATTCATATAAATTAAAAATTAAAGGATATAAAATGAGATTGAGATAAAAAATCAAGAAGAAATACAAATATGAACAAAGCAAGAAAGAAAGGAATATTAGTCAGAGGAGGAACTCTTGGAAGGCATAGACCAAGCAAGGAAACAAGATTATTGAAGTAAAATCAGAAAAAACACAAATCACCAGTGCAAGTACATTTCTTATGGACAGTCTTTTGAGCATTTACTTTCAAGAATCTGGATCATTTTTAAAAATACTCTAAATGACACAAATAAAATCAACTCAGAAAACTTGATTAAATCCAGGCTAGAATGAAGGAATGAACAGAATTCTGTATGTAAACATCTTATTTTCTACATTTAGGAAAAATATCACTTACAGATAAGTAGACAGGTGTGAAAACCAAAACGTTAACATTTTGGATGAACACATACATGTGTCTGTTTCTTTTACAAATCATATGATTTTTGATAACCTAAACTATATTTTTATTTAGACTATGATGACTTAATAATAGGGCACATTTTAGAATTGTAGCATAGAGTTTAAGGTGGTAAGCAAATTTATCTGTATTTTCAAATTCCTGGAATGCTATTCTTTGAAATTTGGGAACAATACATCAACATTCCTTGTAATTTTTAGAAGTTTCAAAATTATGAATGTACTAAGTATATTTCTAACATACTTTAAGCCTTATTATTTGGGTAGCAAAGATTCATTTTTAAAAAACAAAGTACACCAATTTAATAGTTTTGCAGAGAACTACATTCTATAGGACTATTCAAACATTGAAAAGCATATTTAAAATTTCGATCTCCCAGTAAGGCAACACCACATTTTGGAATCACATACAGGTACTGTCCAGCCTACCTATTCATTAACATGTGAATGTATAATTAAAATAGGGAACAAACATAAAATGGAATACAATTCAGTTCTAAAGATAACTGAAATCACAAAATTTGTAAGAAAATGTGTAAACTTTAAATGTGTTTTATTAAATGAGACCACCCAATCTCAGAAAGAAAATAATTGTATGTTCTCCCTCATGAAATGCTCAACCAAACAATAAACTGATTATTAAGCATTTTTTATGCAAGTGTTTATGCATGTTTTTATGCAAGTGTTTTATGCAAGTTGGACAAAAATGTATAAGGTTATCAGATCACCTGCATTTACATGTGTGATTATTTCTTTTATCTTTCTTTTTTCTTTTTGTAATTATATTTTGTAATTTGAAGCTTTTCACATGAGACAAGCATGTTCACAGTACTCAAACATCAGTGTAATGTTTACAGATTACTGTTTTAAGTGTGTGGGAAAACTTTAAAATCTGAAGTTACCCAGTTAACAAATCCTGGTCAAGTTCATAGACGTAATTATTTTAACAAAATACTTAAAACTTTTTGTGATTCTCTGCATCTATTAGAGAAATAACCTACCTAGGTCACTAGGGGATCTACATTTTCTCTAATTGAGAACAATTGCTAAAGAAGTATCCAAATGGAGACTTACCAATTTATTTCATGTTCCTTTTCTATATCCTTTTGGTTGTGTTAGTAGAATGGATTTCTTTATTTAGAGGATTTTCATGACTTTATATTTATTCCTGTGTCTGACCAGGACAGTAAGAGCATGGAATACTCATGTGAGATGAGGACTTGCGGCATCCAGATGGATCCCTTGAGCCTTACCTCACTCTGATGGAGATGCTAATTCAGAATGCAAACCTTTTCTGTTCACCAGCTCTAATAATAGTGTGTTCTCTGGGGGTGGCCATTGGAGGGAAAGGAGGGTGTTTTAAAAACTTCCCTGGGACCAAGGCAACATGCTTCTTTCCAGTAGAGGACTAAATCTTCATAACTTTTTACTGTATTTTTGCTTTCTTTATGGCTTGAACATCAAATGCCTGATATCATCAAACTTACAGGAATTATAATATATAAATTTCTAGCAAAATGATTCTAAGCTAATCTATCAATTGAATTCCTCAAGTAAGAGCCATGTTTGAGACTAGAAACTTCCTCCTATGATAAGAAAAAATTCACTTATGTTAAAATTAAAATGAAATTATTCCCAATTTCTGTCGCATGCGTATTAAAGTAATGGTTTACCATGTTTAAAATCATCCAAGTCATGTCCTGGGTAGTAGCATGGCTCATTTTCAACACCCCCAGATTTTCTTTTATTATTCCACAATGCAACACCACCCACTCCTGAAACCATGACAACACACAATGACTATTCCAAAGTTTGTAAATAAGTTTCCTCTTTATTCATGAGGACTTAGTTTTGAAATTGCTAAACTGCATGCATGTTGGAAACATTGAGGGATAAATCCCCATACTTTTAGCAAATGGCTTCAAGACTTCCCTACTGTATTGTTTGCTATCCAGTCCTAATGTTTACTCATATCTCTACAGTCTCCCACGGACACCATAATCACTCTGTGAGAAATATTTCCTCTGATATATTATTTTTTCATTTCTTAATTGTGTCTGTTATACACACACATACACACACAAATGCACACACATACACACAATTGTATACCACACAACGTAATATACTTTCTGGGAAGGACCCTCAGAGTGGTTTATTGGCAGTAATAAAGTGAGTATATAACTAACAAGAGCTGCAAGGACATCTACTGGCACACACACATTTTCTATTAGAGGGGAGCTTGTTCTCAGCTTCAAGCTTAAGAAACAAAGTGTCAGAATAATGAAGAGCCAATTAAAAGTTCACTGTTACCCACAAAGAATGATAGAACAGGCTTGTAGTCATAGCACTTGAGCAGTGAAGATCAGAAGACTAAAAAATTAAACATTACCTTCTGCTACATAGTTTAAGGTTACTCTGAATTACATGAGATATTGTCTTCAAAATTATACACTAAAACTAGGCATGAACAAATAGCTTAAATTGATGGTCATAGAAGGACTATAGGCCATTTTCTTCTGTTGTTGTTCTTTGGTTGTTTTATTGTTTTGCTTTGTTTTTATTTTATATTTTGTTTTTCGTTTGTTTGTTTGTTTTATTTTGTTTTGGTTTCCTGCCTTTTTGAGACAGGGTTTCTTTGTCTGTCCTGGAACTCACTTTGTAGATCAGTCTGGCCTTTAACTTACAAAGATCTACCTGCCTCTGCTTCCCATGTGCTGGAATTAAAGTTATTCACCACAATTTTCATAAAATAACCTAAAATGAGAAGGGGGAAATAAATCATGGTAATAGAAGTAAAGATCTCCATATTGAAACGTGTGAATATATTGTCAATTTTGCTAGTAACTATGCATTCCAGTCTTACTCTTACATTTCAAAAATGTATAGAAGCAAGGTGGTGGAGGCATGACCCCAGAAGTCACTCGACATTCCCAGTGGTCACGTGGTTCTCCCAGGGTTTGCTCTGCAATCACTGAGATCATTTGGGCCTGCTCCCACTGAGGATGCTTACTTGAGCCTACTCCCCCGGAGGTCACTGTCTCAGGCCTGGTCCTGCAGAAGTTGTTGGCTTAGGCCTGCCCTGGTAGAGGCTACTAGCTTGGGCCTGCTCCTGTGGAAGTCAGTGGACTGGGCCTGGTACCACAGAGGTCATTGGTTTGGGTATGCGTTTGCAGAGGTCACTAGCTCTGCATCTTTTCTAGACCTCTATTCCTTCTATTTGTTTTGTCCTATTCTTTTATGTTGTTTTGTTTTCCCTTATCATATTATAGTTTATTTTATTGTTATCCCTTAGAAGCCTTTTGTTTTCTAATGAGAGAGAGCAGTGGGGTGGATTCAGATGTGAGGGGAGGAAGGGAGATAATGGAAGGAGTAGAGGGAAGGAAATCTATAATAAGTATATATTGTGTGATAAAATATCAATTTTCAATAAAAGGAAAAAATTGATTAAGATTAGATGAAGGAATAGTAAATATATAAGAAATAGAAGAAGGCAAGGGAAGCTAGAAATAGCAATCAAAGATAAATCCAGAAGAAGAAAATGCACAAAGAAGGTGGACAATGTCATAACGGTTTATGTAAAATAGTAGGAGATTACAGCCAATGAAAAATAATAATAACTACTACAAATGTTCCCAGGGATGAGAATGTTAAGCAAAAACACTTATTAATAAAGAAATAAAAATAAATGTTAACAGTATTTTTTAAATTTATAGAAGTAATTTTAATATATATTAGAAAGGAAGGATGCATTTTAAAGACTGTCCCAAAGCTATAGGTTTGTACCCCTGCAGAGTTCAAAAAAACTAGACATAGTTGACCACACTTATAGAAAACAAGAGTTTGAGGCAATAGAATTAGGGCAAGATCGTGAATAAAAAGTCTTACATTAGCCTTGGATATATCAAACTCTTGGATCAAAGTAATTAATACAGTAATTAATCAATTAATTTTAAAGAAAAAGAAGGAAGAAATAATTATTAAAGATGAAGGTAAGGAAAAAAAGTTTTATAATTGAAAAAATGCACAAACAAAAATCAATGGATGTCTTAGCTGGAATTAAAATTACAATCACATATTTAATATAGAATAAAACCAAAAGATTTCAAAAGACTAATATAAGAATACAAGGAGCTAGTAAGTTGAATGAATAGTTCTTAAATAAGAGATATAAATGGTCCCAAAATACTGGAGGAAGTGGTCAACACTCTTTTCCATTTGTGAAATTCATACTTAAAATTCTTGGAGATTCCTCTTCAACCAAGTGATAATGGTTGCTAGCAAGAGAATATAGAGCACAAGTATGAGCCATGGGTGGGCAGGTAAGTATGGAGAAGGATGGGCGAGTAAGCCAGGACCCCTTTATTCACTGCTGAATAGAAGGTACTGAACATTTCAGGGAAAGAGAAAATATTGCTGTTGATCTTCTGTTGGCGAAATGGGGTTCCAATGGATAACCACATCCAATGAACAAATACACAGATGGCCCAGGTTAAATTGCATGGGCTGCACAATATAAGCAAAAGTAATTGTCTTAGTTAGGATTTATATTACTATGAGGAGATACCATGACCATGGCAACTCTTACAAAGAAAACATTTAATTTAGATGGCAGAGGTTCAGTCCATTACCATCATGATATGGGGTAGGGGCACATGACGATGTATAGGCAGAAGGCAGCAGAAAGTAGACCGACTGTCACACTGAGGGAAGCTTGAGAAAAGAGAACTCAAAGCCCCACCCACAGTAACACCCTTCCTTCAGCAAGGCCACACCTCCTAATAGCTCCATTCCCTTTGGGGAATATTTTGTTTCAAACCACCATGTTCTACTCCCTGGCCCCCAAAGGCTTTAGGCATATATACAAAAAATATATTAAATCCAACTTCCAAAGGTCCCATATTCTATATCAGTCTCAAACGTATTTCAAAGTCCAAATTCTCGTCTGAGATGGGTGTTTATCTTAGTGCAGCATTTCATATTATTTTCAAGGAAAAAAAGTGAACCAAAATCAACAGAAGACTATTATGGAAAAATCTTTTCATAGACTGTGAAGATGTGTCTTTGCCAAAATGCCTTCTGATTGGTTTATTAGCATAACTGATTGACCTGTAACCAGTCAAGAGGTATAGGTGGGACAGCCAGTCACAAGACACTGCAAGGAAGAACAGTGGAGTCTTGGGAACTTCAAGAGAAATGGAGAGAAGCAAGATGAGCATGCTGTGTAAAAGAGGATACAGCCACGTAGCAGAAGATAGATAATTAATATGGGTTATCTTAAAGGTAAGAGTTAGCTAGTAACCTGCCTGAGCTATTGGTAGAACATTTATAATTAATAATAAATGTCTGAATGGTTATTTGGGAGCAGCTGCTGAGACAGAAAAACTGCCTACAGAATGCTAAATCACACAATACTGACACAGGATACCTCAGGCACAAAAGAACACAGGATACCTCAGGCACACATTTACCTTAGAAATGATAGCCACAGGCTTTCATG
Source organism: Ellobius talpinus (assembly GCA_001685095.1). Classification (NCBI taxonomy): domain Eukaryota; kingdom Metazoa; phylum Chordata; class Mammalia; order Rodentia; family Cricetidae; genus Ellobius; species Ellobius talpinus. The sequence continues at coordinate 13,060 of LOJH01047747.1, forward strand.
TGGGTAAACTTGTTACTCAGGAAAAGAGTCCATAACTCGGGCTGGAGAGATGGCTTAGTGATTAAGAGCATTGCCTGCTCTTCCAAAGGTCC
>LOJH01047749.1:0-13151 GCA_001685095.1 Ellobius talpinus
CCCCCTGCAGAATGAGTAGGAAGTTTAAGGAAATGAGGGATGTCTGGGCTCCGTTTCCAAGGGTCAGGAACCCCTCCAGTGGATCTTCTGGTAGAGGATCAGGGCCCCTTGCCGGCCAAGGGACCTTGTTGCTGCTGGCAGGCTATAGAAACAAAGGGACTCCTGCTGCTTTAAATCTTAAGTGCTTCTTATAGGAAGCCTGATTTTTGCTTTTAAGAGGGAATGTGTGCGGAACAGCCCATTTAAAAGTGTTGAGCAGATAAGAGGGAGTTATAAGTACTTCGATACTGTTAATCGCTCTCTTTGAACATAGGCTATTGGTCCAGTCCTAGATGTCTTCGAAGCTGCTTGTTGATTGAATCAAACTCCAAAAATTTACTCATATTGAGCATGCTCTGTACCGAACAGTAGGCCGGATGCTAACTCATTCAGAGAACAAATGAGATGCCATGTCCACCTCCAGGAGTTCAGTGTCCAGAGATACTGAGCAATGACTATAGTACATAATTCATACCCATTGCCAGGTGCATTGTGGGAGAGAGCATGCAGCATGCAATGAAAGTTGCAAACAGTGGCCTCAGGTGTGGAGAATAGATTGGAGAAGACAGTTGAAGAACAACCAGCAAGAGAAGGCTCATAGTGTTGTTTGGAGAATGGAAATGCCCACCGGTATTTGCATTTTAAGAACTAAGCTACTGAACTAAGGCGTAACCCCTGAATGTAGTGGCAGTGAGAGAGGGTGTTCTGTGATGTGATGTCTTCCCCCAATACCTACAGCTTCCTCCTGTACCCACTATCTACCAAAACTTTTCATCCTGCCGTGTCAGGGCAAGAAACAAATCACATAATCTCTTCTCTTAAGTCACGCTGTTGGCTGTCTTGAGTCCATTCTCACGTTCAAACCCAATTCTCAGTGGCAAACACCTGAAGTGAACATCTTGGACTCTCACAGTCTCTGATTACCACCCCCTCCATGTCTGATGAAGAGAATTTTGTTGTTGTAGCCTTTAGATAGTGGCAAAATATACATAAAATAGGATGTCATATTTGAATCAATTCTGAGTGTATAATAGAGTCTTAGCTGTGAACCCACTTCAGGTTCATCTTTGCTCTGGTTGAGCATAGACTCCCCATTTCTTCCTCCCCATGCCCATCGTGTGTGAGCCTGTGTGTGCTTTTGTGAGTAGATGCATGAGCACTGGTGTGTACTCACATGTGTGAGCCGGAAAGTCAGTCTCAGGCGCCATTCCTTGGCCCTTCAACTGTTTCCTTTTTGTTTGAGACAGGGTCTCACTGACCAGGAACTCAACAGTTTGGCTAGTCTGACTGGTGAGTGAGCCCCCAGAGATCTACCTTTTTCTATTTCTCCAGTGCGGGGTTACAGATCCATACCCCACATGAGGGTAATTTTTATGTAGGGTCTGTGGATTCAACGTAGGTCTTCCAGCATGTACGGCAAGTGTTTTACCAGCTGAATTATCTCCTCAACTGATTCTTTCTAGAATTAAGAATCTATTTCTTCATGGTAGCTGTGGCTGCCTCATGAGGCCACACCACTACCAGAGGAGCTTTTGGCAAATGATGACTGCTGGAGGAAGAGTCAGTTGGGTTTTTTTCAGTGATGTGATCCATAGTTGGTTGCCCATGCGCCAGCAAATGGCCCTATACTCATGTCTGTATGCACAGCACTAAATAGACTCTGGATTGCAGAAGAATACGAACACATTGTTGGTAGGAGGAAGCTGTGTGTGAGGGCATTTCTAGCACGAGCTGGAGTGATGGGGACATGGAGATGAATATGATCTGAATAAACTGTATCCATGTTTGTAATTACTAAAATATAAGACAACAGAAAGGACCGTGGCTATTCTTGGGACTGCATATACATGGAGACGCATATATTATCTGTCCAGTTGTTCTTGGTTTATTTCACTTAGCATGATGTCCTCAAGTTTTATTCATGCTGTAGTATGTGTCTGTCACGTTTACAACCAAATACTAATCCATCATGGGGAACTGTATGCTTCTTTAGCCATTTATTCCTCAATGAACACTTGGACTATTACAAATATCGTTGTTACGAATATGGGTGTGCTGCAGTTTTGGTTTCAGTAATAAAATGCTTGAATTATTTTTTTGTTCTCATGAAAAAATGTTTCTAGCTATGTGTATGTGTGGGGTGGTGGGGTGGAGTATGTTCACATGAGTGCAAGACCTCATGGAGGCCAGAAGAGGGCATCATGCGTCCTGGCGCTGGAGTTACAGGTGAGCAAGCCAGTCAGCGTGAGTGCTGGGAACTGAACTCAGGTCTCCTGAATGAGCACCAGGTCTTCTGCATCCCTGAGCCATCTCTCCACCCTGTTCTTGGATTACTTTCATGTGTAGAATAAATCAGCAGGATGGACATAGTTGTGGGCATAGAATGAGGAACCTGTGTGAAGCTTTAGCAGGCTCCAAAGAGGAACTGCTCCCTTGCCTGTAGAGGGACTACTCCCATGCCTGTAGAGGGACCACTCCCTTGCCTGTAGAGGGACCACTCCCTTGCCTGTAGAGGGACCACTCCCTTGCTTGTAGAGGGACCACTCCCTTGCTTGTAGAGGGACCACTCCCTCGCTTGTAGGAACAGAAAGTTGAGCTCAATTTTCGTCATCCATGGATCACCTTAACATCCTTTGAGAGGTAATGGTGGGATTCTAAGAGTTAGAGTCACGTGGATGTCACATGATACAGGCTCTAGTAACTGAACCTGTTTTTAGTCTTATGCACGTGTGAAGATTTTTTTCCTCCATTCCGAGAGAGAAGGAGAAATGAAGGTCAGCAGCTTCGCAGAGGAACTTAACGGGAGAAAATAGGAGCCTTTTTCCTATGTGTGAACCCAGGAAAGAATGACAAGAGCTCTCCTTAGCGGTGCTCTCCTTAGCTCCCACCGCGCCAAGTGACACCCGCTTAAGAGGGTCTATCTAATAGCAGAGCAATTTCCATTGGAATATAAGAGGAGTCTTTTGCCTCTGTCAAATGCTGTTTAGAGAAATGGCTTCAAAAGACCCAACTTTAGAGTGTATTACAATCCCAGTCGTAGACCCCTTGAAGATCTTCATAACCTAAGATTTCTGCTAGGTAATGCCTCAGCATTTGAATGGCTATGAATTCTAAACCTTACTGTCCGATCCCCAGGAATATTGGATCCCTGTTCTGTTTTGCATGTCACAGATGAACTGGAGGCAGAGTCATCTTCCTTTGTGTCCCTAGTTCCTAGATCTCTCCCCAGGTTATTTACCCTTTAAGGGTAATGCCCATGCTCATTTACTAAATGTCCATATGACAGAGTCCTGCCAGCTCTCTCCACATGGAGAAAGGGGTCTATCCTTTAAAACAAAATCATCCTGTTGTTGAATGTGTCTTAAGCAGATATTTATGATGTCATAGTAATAAGTTTGTATATTAGTCCAAAAATTACCGAAAACCTAGGTTTGCCACCCAACTTGAACAACATTAAGCAATGAACAGTTTTTTCATTTTTTACTCTTTTGGTTTATGTGCACCCTAGGCAATCTCAGGGACATACTTATGTTAGATATCTATCTGAAATTCAAATCCAACTAGCTATCTTATACTTTTATTTGTTAAATATAGCAATCCTACTAAGTTATGTGTGCAAACATGGTATTTGTTCAGTTTCAAAATATTAAGCTCTCAAGAGAAGACTTATTTTCTAAGAGGATCTCACAAACATATATATTTATTCAAATTATGCACTACAGACTGAGATACTGTCAGGCAAGATTCCTGCATGTATTTAAACATGAAGTCTCTCTTCTTTAATAACTGAAAATCACAGTGCAGTGGCTAAAAATAAATATGTCATCAGCAATAGAAATTATCCAGAGTAGCACAATTCAAATCAGGCAGCAGATTTAGGAGAATCACGGTATGTTGTCTGTCCTTTTATGTTTGGGGAAATCTGCATTTGTGTAGTATCTGGAAACATGTCTGTGGTAGACAGAGGTTTTTGTTGTATTAATCATGAGTTACACAGTGAACTAAAAAAAAGGATAAATTAATTTTTAAGTAGAGAAAATGGTTTTGTTGGAAATAAAAGGCATGGCAAATGGAACAGCTGAGGGACAAACAGCATTTTTACAAACCTGTGATTTAAAGACTTTCAAAGCCGACTGAGCATGTGCCTCCCAAGTAATTCGCTGTTGCGGAAATAGCTCATTTGGTCAGGCCCACAAACTAGGGTCTAACTTACCCCTTCGTTTGTTGACAAGCCAAACTCATGAAAACATGAAGAGTCATATCAGGCTGACGATGGGCTCACGGCCACAAACTCTCCATTAGTAATTGGTGTTGGGCCAGGACTACGGCAGACAAGGGAAATTTTCTTGAGCCAAAGGACATGATTAAGCCAAAAAGGGACACAACTCTTTGCCCAGAGCTGTGTGACTGGAAAACTGTAGGTTTTCAAGCCCAGCAAGCAAGGAAGGGCCCTTCCCCCCCCCGAAGTGTTAATTTAGCTGTCTCATTGGTGGCTCTGCAAGCATCTATTTGAAGAAGATAAGATTCTGGTTCATTTCCCCATCGTCAGTGACAAGTCAGATTACAGAAGGCTCAACCAGTAACACATCTGTCATGGATCGTGACTCTCATCTGCTAGAACCTTGATGGGCTTTCTATTTGAGAATAATACAGTGAATGAATAACACAGTGAGCTCCTTCTGTTAAGAGTTCTTAAAAGGCATTCTGTCTTCCTTTCTGGAAAGGTGAGGGGCAGGGGTGACTTCCCTCATTCTTCTTAAAATCTCAAAACAGAGATTTTTCCTCAGAGAACCCTGCTTCCCTTTGAAGAGGAAATGCACTCAGCTGATGGAGGCAGTGCTCTGCCTTCATCCTCCATCCCGCAATCGTCTCCCGGGCTCCCATTCAACCATTTGCTTCCTCATGTTCTCCTTCCCAAGATTTTCTTAGATGGAACTCCTTCCTCCCCACGTCTCCCTTTCCTCTCATTGGTACCTTGCATTTTATCTCATCAGAAACTTTTCCACCTGCCTTCTTGATGTTCTCCTCCATGGCTCCTCCCACTCTTGGGTATAAGACACAGCTATTAAACTTACATTCTAAAGTGCAGATTGCGTTATTAGATACATTTAATCCTCACTGGGCTCAAATCCCTTTCCCTTATTTGAGAGCCCCTTCTTAAAAAAATATTTTATTTATTTTATTTATTTTTTTGAGAATTTTGTAGTCTTCATTTTATTTTATTGTTTGGTTTTTTGAGACAGGGTTTCTCTGTAGCTTTGGAACCTATCCTGGAACTAGCTTTTGTAGACCAGGCTGGCCTCCAACTCACAGAGACGCACCTGCGCCTGCCTCCTGAGTGCTGGGATTAAAGACGTGCACCGCTACCGCCAGGCTTTATACAGTCTTTTAGTTGTTAGATTGGTAGAAAATGGACAAGGACACAACCCTTCTAAAAATGGTCAACATTGACCATATGGACCAGGTGACCATAATTGGTCAACGGACCATGACTGCTCATTACAGTTTTTGTTTGCTTGTTTGCCTTTTGCAGTGGGGTCTCTTTATGTATCCCTGGCTGTCCTGGAACTCACCAGGTTGAACAGGCTGGGCCTGGACTCAGAGATCATCCCGCTTCTCCCTCCTGAGTGCTGGGATTGAAAGTCTGTGCCAGAACACCTGGTTCATTACATTTTTTCTTAAATGATGACTTAGCAGAGACTAATGTAGAAGATACCTTCTTAGAAGGCTATTAACTCTCTCACCTGCCTTCTGACCACATACCGTCTTTCTCAGATCCAGGACAAACATGTCAGCAGCATGCCTAGCAGATACTCTGGCCTACCCCAGTTTCTGATGCACACTTGCTCTTCTTGTGAGCAAGATGCCCAAACTGGGAGCGGGAAGCTGAGCTGGCAAGGAGACATGGTAGGCTTTGTTTAGGGTTCCCCTGAGCTCAGCTACTCAGCACTGCAGGGAAAGACAGGAGCGACAGTACCTTCCCAAGCCCCCAGAGGAAATGGAGGCAATCAGGATTCCAAAGTGGAGTGTGTGGGAAGAAGCCCGAGAGAAGGCTGCTGGTGCATTAGATAACAGCGGCGTTCAGACATTGATGGTATAGGCACTATTGCTAATGTGAGCGAAGCTGAGCATCTCTGGGGTAGCCCACTATGCTGGATGCTGTTTTCTGCCCCTACATGGTCACCAGAACAGATTTCATCTTTACTTTATTGCAGTCAGTACTTTACCCAGGGCAGGTCCAGAGTCCACATATTCTTGTGAAATGAAAACAAGACCTTAAGTTACTTTCTCGCAGAGAATTCTGGGCATTATTTTAAAACATGGCCTAATGGACAAATAAGGGAATCACCTAGTCTTTGAAGTGCAGAATGGAATATAAAATGACTCCTGAAATCCCGTGCTGCAGAGACTAGGGGGAAAAAAGCTGCAATGGATCTTTACAAGCTTCACCAGGGAACCGAGCTTCATAATATCTTTTATGCAGCATTTTTAATGCTAAATTAACCACTTCATGAGCTGCAGCCAAAGCTCTTAAACTCAGGCAGAAGACCCCATTTCTCTGGGTAGGCTGGTCCCTAGGGTCCAGGGCTTCACTCAGCGTGTTGAACCCCAATGTGGGAGAAGAGATGTTTGGCTAATGTTTGCCCAGCTCAGGGTTGTGAAAGGAAAGTCTCCCGGGGAAAGAGATGACAATCAAGTCATCTTGAGACCTGATGGTCTGTCAGGTACTCCAGCATCTTAGGCTATCACTGGGAACTCTCCTCTGGAAATCCCTTTCCTTTGGCTTCTGAGACCTGTTCTTATATGCAGGCCACCTGCCCTGTGTCTGCCTCATACCCACTCCATATAGCCAGGTAAAGATGTCATTTATCTCTTCCAGTTTGAGAGAATGGAGAGTCCCAAATCCCTGTGGGGGTGACCTTGAGTGATGTTTTCTGAATGATCTCAAGCACTGGGTTTAAGAGCAAGCTTCAAGGATCCTTCAGGCCCTCAGTATGTTTGCCTGGTCTCACTGCCCAGTGTGCACATATCTGTTCATGTGTGTATATGTGTACATGTATGACTGCACGCGGCGTGTATGTATAGACATACGATGCAGGTGTCTCAAGGACCCTGAAGTTGAGAAGAGAACAGCACTCAAAGTTAATCAAGTGCCACTCCCTGCAATAATTAAAGATGTTACACATTACATTCTGTCTCTATAACTATTTAAATAGTTTAAAAATGGTATTTTATCTTAACTAAGGCTCTGAGGCTTAAAGAAAAAAGGGAGAAGGAAGAACAAGCCAAGGAGGGCAGATGGCCGGAAGTGAGAAGAGTGGTAGACAAGGGGGAAAGGAAGGAGGGAAGGACACAGGACGGTAGGAGAGAAACCGAGTTTAAGGGGATGGCGGGGAGGGGATTTCATGTTTGCCTGTTTGTGTGTGTGTTTTGGTTTTCCAAGATGAGGTCTTACTAGAGAACCCAGACTGGTCTTGAGTTTTGACCCTCCTATCTCTGCCTCCCTGATGCCTGGATTTCCATCTGAAGACGAGATGATTGAAATACAGACATGAAGAACCAGTTTCCTGCATGAGGGATGAATCCCTTCTCAACAGATCTTCTGGACTCCCTCAGAGACATTTATGCAAATCTCTGGGGGGTGAGTGGGGGTGGGCTTGCAGCCTTATATCACCTACCCAAGCAGGTCTTATTTCACGTTCTGTCTGCCTCATGGGAGAAGCTAGACAGGGTGCATGTAGTGGGAGAACTTGAGGCCTTCTGTTCATGCCCCATCAGAAAGGCTAAGTTTACTCATACATCTGGCAATAAGGCCTTTATGAAGATTCAATCATAAAAATAAAATGTTTGAGGCTATGAGGATAAGACAAAGGTGGAGAGTGGCAGGGATGCTATTTACTGAAAGATTTGCATTAATGAGTCTTACAGTCTAACAACTGTAGAGATTTCTGTCAGCAAGCATTGGGCTGCTGGGCGCTTCTGGAGCCAGCTCTTCTCAGAGGGGCTTATGTGATGATCTGGGCATTGGAAATTGGAAGTTTTTTCTTGGTTGGCTGCCTAGAAACACATTCTGCTCCTTCACACCTTGGCATGGAGCTCCTGGGAACCTTAGGGGACTGAGGGATCAGTATAAGTCACTAGTTTCTCCCCTCTTAGCACGGAACCTCTCCCAGTGAGCCTCAGGAGGCCCAGAATGGCTTGAAAAAGAGTAGGTTTAGTTGGCAATTGCCTGATGTGGTGCAGGAAAAGCCGGCTGTTCTGGTCTTTCAAAAGCAACGTGCCTGGACTGTGATCACTGTGAAAGCGGCTCTTTCAGAGCAGACACAAGTGGAGGGATTTTTCTGTCAATTTCAGTCTGAGTCTAGATAGTGTCATTCCCAAGGGTCTTCCTGCATCTTGGTTGTTTGGAGGGGCCTTTAGCTGGGAGGTGGGGTTTACCAATTAAGGTAGGCTGGCCAACAAGCGAGCCTCGGGGATTCTCTTGTCTCTACCCCTCAACTCTAAGATTACAATGTATACTGCCATTTTTGGTTTTCACATAGGTGCTTGGGATTGAAACCAGGCCTTCATGCTTGTGCAGCAAGGGCTTTACTGAGTGATTTCCCCAGCCTCCTAATTTCTTACATTTTCTTGTCATTCCCGAATCTATGTAAGGATTTATTATTGATTGATCTTTCTGTCCTCAAAGGAAGTTAGCATGATCCATGTTGGTCATACCACTCACTGAAGACATTAACACCAAGAGGAACCATCTCTTGCTCTTACTTACTTTAATTCTGTTTCCAGTCCCATTCCAATCCATGGCTTCATAGGGGGACTCAGGAAACTTTCCTGGTTGATGGAATAGGTCATTATGTCTTCTGTCTCAACAGAACAATTCATGGCATAAACAAGTCCGAGGGCGAGCAACACCAGAAAGCCTCCTGACTCCGGTGCTCCAAGATTGCTAGCCCAGAAGGTGTGGGCTAGCTTTGTATTCTGCCTGGATCTAGACAGCAAACACGAGGCTCTCTCTTGTAAACAAGCCGCAACCATTTTCGGCTTGTTTCTATGTGACTGTGAAAGATCTTAGAGAGAATTAACTACCATTATCCATAACAATTCTGAGCACTGGGAGCCTGACAATACTAAACACAGCTCTCTGGGTAACGCTGATTGTGAGCACAGATTTGGTCTATGAGATGTCATTGGTGGCCTTCATATACTTATAGTAATTTACAGGCTAAAACGTGTTTGGAGTTTAGTTGGGGGTGGTGGTTCACATGTATAGTTTCAGTCCTCAGGAAGCTGAGGCAGGGGGTTAGAAGTCTGGGGCCAGTCTGAGATTCACAATAAGAGCCCATCTCACTAACCCCTGCCCTCACCAAAATACAAAGAAAGAAACCTGCAGGTTCTTTGGTTTCCAGCCCAGTAGAGTCCCGTGGAGCAGTGCTCAGGGCAGCTGTTTAAGAAGCAGGGCTGACAAAGAACTTTACAATCAGCCAGAGACAGTGAGAGTCTATGACCAGCCTTTGAGAAGAGCTAGGATTTTCTTTATGGTTAAAATTTAGAGTTAACTGTTTTCTTGAAAAGTTAAATATTTTATGTTTATTTCTTAGGGTTGAGTATACTTTGTGGTTATTTCCTTACCACACAGAGCAGCACCATAAAAACGCAATAAATATTTCATAACTTTCTATAACCCATTACCAATGCTTGGAAATATTTGCTCCCTGTCTAACTCTCATTCTGAGATTCCTTGGGAAAGAGTCAAAGGGAGACATCTGTTTGCATCTGCCCTGTGTCCCCCAACTCCATAGAATCAAGAGGCCAAGTATTCTGACCCAAGAGAAGTATGGGCATTACAATGAAGTATGTTCATCTCTTCCCTTACCCCCTCTCTGCCTCATGGCTTAAAATATTGCTAAAATTGTAGTCTCATAATTTCTTAGACCATCTAGTCTCAATTTCTTAATGAAGAGAGAGAGATCAGGGGTGCAACATTGAAGGTATTTTCTTCGTCTGTTTTGAAAAGCTTTCTGAAGTAAGATAGGACGGATTAATGACTGGAATATATACAAAACGTTAGACATAACCATGATTAAAATGTAATCATAGATGACTCACAAAGCAATTAATTCTGATGCAAAATTTTCTCCTGTCCATTTCATTGAGGGCTTTCACAAGCTTTCTGCGATTAAAAAATATGCGTGCACATACACACACACACTGCATCTATTTATAGTTCTATCAGTTTGTATCTATAGATACTCTATCTGTCAGTATTTGTCTGTCTATCATATGTATCTATGTATCATCTATCTATCTATCTATCTATCTATCTATCTTTTATACAACATCTATCTAGTTAACATCTGTCAATAATCTCTTTATCTACCATCTAATTAGCATTACAAGAGAAAATATGGCTGACAAAAACTTTAAATTTCCCAGTGATATTTGGAGTGGCACTATACCATTGCAGGGCTATGTCTAAGCATGTGAGTTTCTCTGGGTTTTATCTGTTAACAAAAGATGAAATTTCTCCAAAATCCAGGGAATTTATGCCATTATCTGTATTCATCAGAGATATTTCCTTGGTTCTTGTTTTGTCTTGGCAATATTCCCGTATCATTCTCTTCGTTTTTGTCCATTTTGTCAACAAAATGATGCTACTTTATTTCTTAGGTTAATTTATATTTATATATGCAAAACCATAAGGTCACAAAATTCTGGGATTGACTTTTTTCTTACAACGGAAACAATTTGTTTTTTTTCTTTCTAAATTTAAAGACAAATGTTTTTATCTTTGTGTGACATAAGCAAATGTTAAACATAAGAACTTTAAAAAGAATTCTTATAAATCCAGCCAGGGGTGGTGGTACACATCTGTATTCCAGCAAAAACCAAAGACAAAAACAACAAGAACAAAAACAAAACCAGATGCTCTCTCCTAAGATGTCTATTAAATATTAACACAGACATAGACAGCAAGATTGTCAGTGTAATTTGATAGATCAAACTCCAAATTATCAGTAGTGCTGCAATGTGGCTGCAAACCTGAGCCTCCAAGTGCTTATTAGAGTTGACTCTTCTGATCCCTCCTGGACACAGAAAACAGGGACAGCCTCCAGCCCCCAGAATGACAGCCCCACAAGCTTCCATTTCCCAAAGCAATCCAAGGAGAAGTGTGGCAAAGCAAGCTGTTTAACATACAAGTCTGTATGTTAATGAGCTGGTGGTGATTGTCTAAATGTGTGTGTGTGTGTGTGCATTCCTGTGTATGATATACATGGGGATGGTGCCTATGTATTGCATGTGTGCACAGATTTGTTTCTGTGAGTGCAGGTACATGCATGTCACAGGTTTATTGTGGAGGTCAAAGGACAGACAACCTTGGGTGCAGGCCTTCATCTTCAATCTTGTTTTCAAGTCAGGGTGTCTGGCTTGCTGCTAAGTACACAACAGACTAGCAGGCACATGAGTCGGCAGAGATTCTCCCATCTCCACCTTCAGTCCACGGAGGGATCGTTATCATTACAGAGATGTGCTATGGCACCTAGTTTTATTTGAGTTCTGTGGGTTCAAACTCAGTTTTTCATGCCGGTATAGCCAATACTTTTACCCCCTAAGTCATCTCCAAGCTCTGTTGTCTGCACCTTTAGGATGTGATTTCCTCTGGCAGCACATAGAGTGAACCATCTCAGAGAATAAATACTGCTCTGTTTTCAGAATTCCTAACCACTCTTATTGGGGCAATATATCATTTTTAACTAAGCCTTTCTGTGCTGTAATCCTTTGTTGCATGGAGCTTTCTGATATTTTGTTTTCATTACTCCATTGATTCTGCAAGACATATTTTCATCATTATTTAATACCAGTAAGTAGCAATGATATTATCTCATCTGTGCTGTCCAAGCAATTGTCACTACCTGAAAGTAAATAGGAGGGAAATTTGCATAGTAATAAGGGCATATAGGCAAAAATAATTGCAATTTATCACCACAAATGGATCAGTTATTAACACAGAATGAGGGACTAGGAATCATTATCCCTGATATCGAAAGGCAAATAAATTGTTGCTGGCCTATTAGAACGTACAATATTTATGATTAAAATTCTCCTAGTCATCCTGAGTATGGGCAATTTCAGAGTATATTTAGGAAAGCATGCCTAAAGTAGTATTTAACTGTTTCATTATCGCTCTGAGTCAAATAGAACTCGAAGGCAAGTGTTTCTGTAAATAAAGGAAGAGCTAAGAGTGAGCAGATAGTGGGAGCTGTTAATTAAAAACTCGGATGATTTGAAACTTTCCCTGCATCTAAAGGTGAATGGCGTGCTCTCCCGACAACCTGGAAATGCTGCCTCAATCTTGCTCTTCCGCCTTTAAGGCCCCTGAAGTTCAGGTGTGCACAGACCTCGGAGTCGCCACTAGCAGACAGAAACGACACAAAGAACTGAGGGTCCTCCTAGGTCTCAGGGGCAGGAGTCTGTGTTCAGCTGGCCAGCAACACCTTTCATCAGGATTAGCCTCCGCCTGTGTTCTAAATTCATGTTGTCCGTCAATGTTCTTGGTGCCTTCTTTGGTTTGGATGTGTTTTTTGTGACATGGTGGGACCTTAAGAGGTATTTGGGAGAAAGGGGTCTCTCCTTCTTCCATGAAAGGACTTCCATTCTCACAAGAGTGAGCTCTGAGTGCCCATGGGAAATGGTTAGTTATCTTAAGAGTCATTTGCTTTGCCCATCAACATTCCAGCAAAATGTTGGTACTCAACTTCATATGTAAAAGCAAAAAACTCAGGATAGCCAAAACAATCCTGTATAATAAAAGAATTTCTGGAGGCATTACAATCCCTGACTCCAAACTCTACTACAGAGCTACCTTACTGAAAACAGCCTGGTACTGGCATAAAAACAGACAGGAGGACCAATGGAACCAAATAGAAGATCCCGATATTAATCCACACACTTCTGAACATTCGATTTTTGACAAAGGATCAAAAAATATCAAATGGAAAAAAGAAAGCATATTTAACAAGTGGTGCTGGCATAACTGGATATCTACATGTAGAAGAATAAAAATAGATCCATATCTATCAGCATGCACAAAACTCAAGTCCAAATGGATCAAA
>LOJH01047751.1:0-13151 GCA_001685095.1 Ellobius talpinus
TATATATATATATATATATATATATATATATATATATATATACACACACACAGGGTTTCTCAGTAACTTTGGAGCCTGTCCTGGAACAAGCTCTTGTAGACCAGGCTGGCCTGGAACTCACAGAGATCCACCTCCCTCTGCCTCCTGAGTGCTGGGATTAAAGGTGTGTGCTGCCACCACCTGGCTAAGACCACACTTCTTAATTTGATTTCATTATAATTAATTTTAGTGTTTAACTTGTATCTGACGCTGATATTTTAGCACTTTGCCATGTTTTGAGTGACCCAAATATACAGTCTACTTTAAACTGTAGTTTTCTGAAATTTACATACAGACTGATGAAAATTCTGAGTCTGAATTGGAGGGCTACTACTGTGTTTTGAAGATTCAGTACAATGAAAATGTTCAAATATATCATTAATAAGATTTATATTGATTTCATATTCAGCTAGTACTACTACGTGGATACATGTTCTCATCAGTGTGAAGCTGAAATCACTCCATTGAGCCATCATTAAGTAAGGTAACATCTGTATATTACATAAATTATATCAATAAAATACATTAAAATTGATTTCAACTATTTTTGTTTGCCTTTTTTATAAGCCAACTGAAAAATTAACTTTCTGTGTTTGTCTGGGTTATATTTTGTTGGAAAGTACTGGGATAGTAGATGAGGAGTAGGAAAATTTAGGTTTTTACCAAAATTAAGCATCTTATCACATATTTAACCATCACAAGCTCCTCTACCACAAAAGGAAAATAAAAATTTCCTGGGACCACATAGTGCTTCCTCTCCAAATCTCTCAAAAAATGTTCAGACCCTGTCTGCCTGTTAGACGGTACACCCCCAAAACTTCTAGTCAATTTCTACTGATCCCTATGAATTTCAGTTCTAGTGGAAAGCAGTCAAGTCTCTGATACCTGAAAAGTTGATTTTGGGGAGTATGGTATATAAGTGATGACATCGCCTGGTGTTCAGCATGGACGTCCCCAATTTGTCATTCATTTTGGCATCCCCGGAATTAAGCACAAGTCCTGAAGCATAGCAAACTTCAAAACTACTTGCAGGAAAAGAAATGTGCAGAAACCGTGATGACAACAGAGATATTTAAAAACACACATAAGGGAACTTTAGCAACATCCCCATTTATACAACTGTGAGACTCACAGGCACCTCAGCTGTTTGGAAAGCAGCCATGTCGTCAGAAAGGAAAAGCAAAACAGAAATTCACCAAGAATCACCAAGTGCCTGCTATTTGCCAGAAAGTGACTAATTAAGTTTTTCTCATTTAATCTGTACAAGAGCCTTCATTGTCACAATAACTTTAAAATTGGTGGCGCTGCCATTGGTTTCCTGCACCTGCACCCTCTCCAGACTGCTGGAAGCACCTTTTTAACTTTATTTTTCCATCTACCCAACTCCATAGTGTGGGTTCTATTATCATCCCTATTCAACAAGGCAAAAAAAAGTAACTTGTACAAGATTGCAGAGTTCACCAGGCTTAAAATCAAGATTAAAATTTAGGACAACCATTGTATTTGAGGTATGAATTCAGCACATTCTTAATGCAAAAAGCTTCTTATACAAACACAAAACTCAACACCCAGAAAAATCAGTCCACATAAACATTACCATAGACATGTAAGGACATGTAACACATGGGCCACTTGCTATTATCTCTGCTTCTATAGTGAGAACCTTTAGAGAATCTTAGAAATATAGAATAAAAACAATGATCAGAGATATTAAAATCATTTTTAAAGACTGACTAATATATTTATAATGGGTCCGTTCACATAAAGCACTAAATTTAGAAACAGAAAGTTATACAGTTTAATGATGCATATGTATGCTGTAAAAAATATTTTTTAAAAAGCAAGCAAATGATTGTCACAAATGATAGGCTAATGATTTCCCCTTGGGAAGTGAAAATTGTAAACAAGGAAGCTGTAGGATGCTTTCGTAGGATCTATTTGTTGACTTTGGTGGTAAAGAGTTGAGTATTTTCATTATGATTATGTTTAATGATTTATTTTATTTTATTGCCAGGGGCAGAAACTGAGTATAAGTGTGTGTACAGCATGCATGCAGGCGCCTGTGAAGACCAGAGAAGGCATCCGGTTCCCCTAAAACTGGAGTCCAAAAAGGTATAAACTTCCGATGTAGTTGCTAGGAACCAACATAGTCTTCTGTAGGCAGCTAGCATTTTTTTTGAATATTTATTTATTTATTATGTATACAATATTTTGTCTGCGTGTATTCCTGCAGGCCAGAAGAGGGCACCAGACCTCATCACAGATAGTTGCCGGGAATTGAACTCAGGACCTTTGGAAGACCAGGCAATGCTCTTAACCACTGAGCCATCTCTCTAGTCTGGCAGCTAGCATTCTTAACTGCTGAACCATCTCTCCAGCCTGTTCATTATAAATCTTAAAGTAATATATATTCATGCAAAAATAGTAATAGTAACACTGAGTGTCTTAAATATTGGATAGATATACAGGAAAAAATGAAAAGAAGTTAGGCAGCTTTCCCTAAGGCTAGTATCTACTCACCTCTCTGGTTTTATCTTAACTACCATCTGTCATTCAAGTACCCATAACTATTTTTTATGCAGGGCACCTCAGTTTTATGTGGTGCTGGAGGCTAATGTTCCATGTGTGCTATGAAAGAATTCCACTCACTGAGCTACATTCTCAACTAAAGAGCCATAATGATGATACTTCTTTTTCTTTTGGGGAGGGCGAGAGAGGGGGGAGACAAGTTTCCCACATAGGCCAGGCGAATCTCACACTTCTGGGATGTTTATCTGAGGATGAACTTGAACCCTCCCATCCTACCTTCACACTCATACTACCTCTCCCGCTTAAATCAGTGTTCCCCTTTGGTGCACCATCATTTTCCTTAGAAACTGTGACGGTTAATTCCATGTGTCCACCTGAGCCCTGCACCTCGAAAGCTGAGAGTAGCCCTTTCCTACCTTTTGACCAGTGGTTCTCAACCTGTGGGCTTCGACTCCCTGTGGTCCTTTATCAGCTATTTATGTTGTGATTCAAACAGCATCAAAATTACAGTTACGAAGTAGTAACAAAATACTTTTTTGTTGTTATTGTTTTTCCCTTTTATTCTTTTTTATTGATTTTTATTGAGCTCTACATTTTTCTCTGCTCCCCTCCCTGCCTCTCCCTCCCCTCCCCTACTTTTATGGTTGGGGGTCCCCACGATATGAGGAACTGTAATAAAGAGTTGCAACATGAGGAAGGTTGAGAGCCACTGCTTTAAACGTGAATGGAAAAACTGGTCACCTTGAACCTGGAGCCTGCTGGCTTTCAGAGGAGACCTTCCAGCAGCTGCTGACCTAGTTCCTGGGCTTTTTAGACAAGAACGGTGCCATGACCCTGTCTTTGAAAGGCGTGGTTTTCTCTGAAGCGGAGCCTACTGGCCAGACCTTGAACAAATATGTAAATCTGTCTTTCTCCATACCCTTTGCCCTAGGAGATCAGAGCTGTAAATTAGGTGCGAAGAGCCCAAGAAAAGAATAGCAGGGTGAGAAAAAGATGCTGCTAAATAACTCAATGAGAGGTGAGAATTAACAAAAAAAAGAAGAAGGAAAGAAAAGAAGAAAAAAGAAGGCAAAACAATCCATCTTAAATTGCAAACCTAAGAGATGTGGCCCAGGGAATGGCAGCCTCACAGGTGTGGCTTTTCTGCAAGGGCTCCATGGAGCACAGAAGAAATAGTGATATCCAAAACATGATCTTGCTATAATGGAGTTAAATCTTGTGGGTTTTTACTGGTAGACACCTAAAATAATTTTGAAAATTTTATCACATAATGCTTACAGTAAAGAGTCTAGTACCTTTAAAAATGAGAAGTAATAGCAACACAGACTGTTCTCTTAAACAGAAAATATTCTATACTTAAAAATAACAACAAATTAGGGAGGAATTAGCATGCATACCTATTTGCATGTCTAAATATTTTGGCTCTGGTTAGACAACTAGCTGTGGTTGTGAGATAAAATTTGAATAAAGCACAGGCTAAAGGAAAGGGGAAAGATCACAACCACCCAGCAGAGCCCCGGCAAATCCAGGAAACAGCAATGCCCCAGCTGGAGACGGAGGCTCAGAAGGAGAGAGAGAAATGAACACAGTATCATGGATGAATGTAGTTTATTCTGCTTTATCTTTCCTTCCCCAGATGACACTGAGGCCTGTACCATAATAAGCCAGGAAATCAAGCCACAAAGCTTCAAATGTGCTTTACTTTCTTCCATTCTGGAAGTATTGCCAGGAGCTAGGGAGATGGCTCAGTTGGAGGAAGTGCTTGTCATACAAGCATGAGGACCCAAGTTTGAATCCTGGAACTCCCACAAAAGCCTGATGCAGAGCAAAAGCATCTCCCGTGCCACCACAGGAAGGTGGAGACAAGAAGTGGCCAGGAGCTGAAAGGCTAGTTAGCCTGGTCTCTGCAGGACTCTGCATTGAACAGGAGGCCGTCTCAAACAAGACAGAAGGCAACGGATGGCACCTGATGTTATCCTGTGACCTCTGTGTATGGAACTGAGTATGTGCATGCCTGCATTCTGCTGTGTAAGTGTGTACACATGTGCACCTGCATGCATGAACATACATGCACATACACTGGACAAACATGCAATAAAACCACTGAAATACTGTCAGTAATGCCATTGTAGCATTCTTTGAATGGTGGTTTGAAATAATGGCCCACCTCTCTAGGCTTAGGTGAAGTAAAGACATGTAGTGAATAGGACTGGGTGCCAAGGGAAATTTAGCATTCGCATAGAACTGTGTCAACGCATGGGTGTATGTTTTATACATCTAAATACCTGTCCAGATATCTTACATACAGGATCTCTGATTTCTATCGGGTGTAAGCAAGAAGTCGAGTACACATTAGCCAAAGAGAAAAAGTACTTCATAGAATCAATCCGTGCACAAATTTGTAGCAAGTTTACACTGCTGTATTAGCACATGGGTCCACATAGGAATAAATGTGAAATAACACTTCAAAGAAATGCATGCTAGGCTGGGCAGCTGGGCAGTGATGGCGCACGCCTTTAGTCCCAACACTTGGGAGGCAGAGGCAGGCAGATCTCTGTGTAGCCTGGTCTACAGAGCTAGTTACAGGACAGCTAGGCTGTTACACAGAGAAACCATGCCTTGGGAAACCAAAAAAAAGATAGAAATAAAAAGAAATGCATGCTAATCGTGCTAATTGTTGGACATGTGTACAGCTGCTAGAAGTTGCCTAGCCATACATAAGGCTGTGGGTTCAGTCCCTAGCAATGCATTAAACCAAGCATGGTAGTACATGCCAGCAATGCCAGCTCATGAAGTAGAGATTAGGAGTTCAAGGTCATCTTCCTCCACTATGTATAAAGTTCCAGGTCAGCCTAGATTAATGATGCTTTATCAAAAAAAACCAGATGTTAAATATATTTAAGTGCAACTGTATTTTATATTTTATACACATAGCACATACACTTTTCTCAGAATATTGCCTAGTCTCTGTCTGTCTATTTTAATCTAAGAATTGGCAACAGAATTGTGTCATCATATCTCTACTTAGCATGGTTTCCCTATCAAAGCCTTTAGAAGTTTAGAAGAGAAAAAAAGTCTGTTGTGTGCTAAAGGAGATTCCAATTTTAAGTAAATCTTTGTAGTCTGGCCTTTTGGTTTTTATTGGGGAAGGAGACGATTCTTGAGCCTTAGTAACTGTTGAGATGAACTGATTTTAATCGCACTACTGTTTTGTTTATCTAGGGGGATCAGAAGCAAGAGGGAGAAAGACACATCACAAATGATGGTTAATACAATCACTGCATTCTTGTTTTTGCCTTTAAGAGTCTAAGACTAGAAAAATGAGCTAGAATAGAAGACAGAGAATTAGTGCTGCTTTTCAGGCCGTCAGACAATGTTCAGTCAAAGCTCTAACTGTAGGGTTATTGTAATTTCTAACATCTTTCCAAGGCTCTAAAAGCTGGACCTTTCATATGATCAGGGAGGAGACAGGGAAAGTTGCCTGCATAGAGTGGGTGACAACTGCTCCATGCATCTTGAGGTGAAGGGAAAGCTGCCTGCATAGAGTGGGTGACAACTGCTCTGTGCATCTTGAGGTGAAGGGATCATAAACCTCAAAAATGTCCCACTCTGCCAGGAATGTACCCCAAATATTAGGTTTGAAAGGAATTTCAACTATATTTCATCTCCCTCCTTTTAAAAAATAGAGAAACTGAGAACATGGGGACTTGAGTAACTTGCCCAAGGACATGGAGTCAGTCAGTATTCATCTGAGTCTTGCCCAGCCTGCCTTCCCCATGTAACCTGCAGAGCCAGCCTGTGAGATGTCCACCCCTCCACGTCACTGGAGTCTTTTTGGTCACTGAACATCACCCAGAAATCAACGTTGCCAGTGATCTCCCCTCCTTCAAATATAGTGCAACCTTGAAAATCTGGGCTGAGTGAAATCACCATCCTGGTTTGGGGGCTGATACAGAAAGCCTACCTCAACAAATTAAACACTGGGTATGCCTGTTTTGTAAACTGAATATTGTTAGTGTCTAAAGATATGATCTGGGATTCTGCAAGTTACATTATTCACTTTATCTTGAAAATCAAACACATCCTAACCAATACATACTTAAGAAAACAGCAAAGCATTTTAACCGTAATAGTTAACAGCCAAAATCAGATCACCAGTGAGATTTTTTTTCAGTAATTTACGAGTACAGTCTAGAGCACACAGCTTTACATTTCTCGTTTTGTTTCTTTTTCACATATCTGTATGCCTAGCCCAAAGTCTTAGAAAATATGACAAATGACGGGAAGTTAGACAGATAGAGCCAAGGTACGCACATGTATTACCCATTTTCTACCACAGACTTCGGGGCAAAAATGTCCAACCTGTCAATTAATGTCAATATTTCATTACATAATTGCATTTTTCTATTAGGTAATAATAAAGAAGCTGTGAGATTTTCAATGAAAACAGAACTATAAAAAGTCAATTATCAAATATTAAAGTTTTCTATCAACTTCCTGATGCAGATCAGCTTACATACCTCTTTCAGAGATTTTAGATTTTTCTCTTCCCTGTTCCAGGAGTCGGATTCTTTCAGTTAACTTAAGGTGAACCTCTTATTACCTAGACTTCAACCTACTAATTACTTATCTAGCCTCGGAGATAGAAAAATCAATAACCCATAAACACTAACCCAATAGAAACAAAGACACTCGGCATCTCAACACTGTTGTAATCTACCACACACAGGAAAACCAGTATAGGGCGACAACTTTGTTTCCATTTATATGAACTTATGTGTCTACACCTCAACTTCCAGTATGTAGGTCATTCATATTCTCCTTACTGCCTTCAATGTGCATGTCAAAAGCCATAAAAAAATTGGGAGATGAATAGGAGTTTAAGAGGGAACATATCTCAGATCAACTCTTCTCAGAGAATAGATATGTGATTCAATTTACAATGACATGTGTAGCTCAATGTTGGCTCTCTGATGCTCTGATAAACATCGTGACCAAAGCATCATGCAGGGTAGGGTTATTTATCTTATACTTTACAATCCATCATCAAGGAAAGCCGAGGTAGAAGCTTGAAGCAGAAATCATAGAATGCTGCTTACTGGCTTGCTCCCAGGCTTATATTCCCAGACCTTTTGTACACAACCCAGGCCTAGTTGCTTGAGGATGGTGTTGCTTATGG
The DNA here is from genome assembly GCA_001685095.1 of Ellobius talpinus. NCBI lineage: Eukaryota > Metazoa > Chordata > Mammalia > Rodentia > Cricetidae > Ellobius > Ellobius talpinus. Next base: position 7,748 of record LOJH01047751.1, read on the forward strand.
TGGGATGGATCTTCCTGCATTAATTTTCAACCAAAAAGTACCTGTGGATATGCCCATGAGTAAATCTGATGAAAGCAATTCCTAGTTGAGGTTCACTATCCCTGGGATGTCAAGTTGACAGCTAAAATCAGTCAGCATACCATATAAAGATTTACAGTCCAAGTGAACACTTTAGAACATTTCTCTTATATTTTGTGGAAATAGAAAAATGTATTCTGTTTATATAATTTGCAGAACCAATATAAATTTTTAAGTCCATTGTCATATTCTGATTAAGACACTAACATACTTTCAACAGTAATTTTGACAGTAATGGATATTAATTATGAAAATATAATATACCAAGAGCTTCTGGAGATATGTAGAATGTGGACCTAGACACAATGCCTACTTAACGGGGTGCCATGTCTCATTGGTTATATATGCAAATTATCAAAATACATGGCTCATGGCTTCATGAAATTTTACAGTGTCTCTCAGGAAGAAGTAAGGCACAATCCAATCAAAGAGCAGGCAAGGAATAGTGTACCGGGCTTGATGAGACACACAGTAAATTATTCAAGAAGTCCAAAATAAATGGAAAGAACATATCACATGAGGAACACAAGACAGGGCTTGTATCATAGTGGATGTTGAACATTTGCGGTAGAGATTAAAAACTGCATCAAGTAGACTTGGTAGAGGGTGAAGACATTCTGTGCTAAAGGCACAGTGCAGACAAAGGGCAAGAGTCCCTATTGAACAACTGAGTACTTCTGAAAGGAGGGAAGACTGACACCGTTGAGAGACTGCTGAGTAGTCCGTGGCTGGAAAGGTCGTTTCTTGATTTAGAGTCAATAAAGATGCCATTAAAAGTCCCTAGAAGGTTGTGAAGTATCTCCTACATGTCTACCTCATATTTATCATTTCCTCCATAAAGAGAGAAGGCTCTTCTTGGGCTATAATGGATCCAGCACTCTGGTTGCCTGAGAATCGATCCCCTCCATCAAAGAACATGGTGCCAATGCATTCCTTGCACTTTCAAATGCAAGAAAAATGACGCTCTCCTTAATACTAAATACATCTTTGCGTTACCACCAACAACCTATTCTTAACTCTTAATACATTTGGTAAAATTGGACTGTAGGTCTTTACAGCAATACTTTAAATGCAAAAGATAATAGGCCAGTGAAAAGCAGCGGGGGGGCTTTCAAGTGAAGCAATTAACTGACCAACTGTCAAAAGGGTGCAGCTTCAGTGAAGCTATATTGTAGAACAAATAAAATATGGGTTTGAGTCAGCTTTACTGTGAAATTAACTACTGTCACTCAGTGAGAAATTCATATTTCTGACATCCTTTGCTAAGATAATTTGCCATATTTTGTTGGATTTTTACACTATATGCAAAATAAATTATGAATGACTATTTTACAATTGATGGTAGTAGTTAATACAAGTAGGGGCAGACAAGACTAGTGATTTCTACACTCTCAATGGAGCCAAACTCAGAGGCTTTGGGGGTCCCTGATCCCCAAAGCATAAGGATGTGATTGGACAAACAGATAAAGGGAGTCACATATGTTCAAATGCCACAAACTCAGAGAGAAGTGTAGCAAGAATTGGGCTCAGAAAAGGATGTTTGTTTTTTATTGAAAACAAGTCAGTACCCTATATGAACATTTTCTCTAAAAGGCACTTTAAATCAAGATATGCTTTCTTTAAATCCTATCATTACCTTGATTTATTTAGAAATAAGAATTTAGATATAAACTTAAGAAACCATTCGAGTTAAAATATGTTTTTAAATCAACTGCAAGCTTTAGACTCACTCAAGACTTTAGAGAAAATATTTTTTCCTTTTTATGTTGAGGAAAATGAAGTATTATTATGTAGCATTTGGGGTTTGTGATAAATAAATTTAAACTCACACTAATTGTTTAGGAAAACAAAGACTAGCTCATTCAAAGTGTGGGTTGGATCATCCTCATTTGATTTTTTCATTTGCATAAAGATACTCGTTTTTAATTTTGAAATTAAAATTACATCATTTTTCTCCCTGCCCTTTCCTCCATATACCCTTTCCATGAAGTCTACCACTTTGATCTTTATCAAATTCATGGCCTTTATGTATTTATTTGTTGTTACATATTTATCCCTAAATATATAATACAACCTACTTAATCCATATAATGCTACTTTATGTAAATATTTTCAAGGCTGACCTATTAGTATTAGATAGCCAATACGGAGACCCTCGAGGAGATCATCTGATTCTCAGCATTCCTTCATTTACTGAATTTTTGTTTTGTTTTGGGTTTTGTTGTTGTTGTTTGTTTTGGTTTGGTTTTGGCTTTGGTTTGGTTTTGGCTTTGATTTGGCTTTCATGTCCAGGGCTGGCACCTCATGAGCTCTCCCCTTTCCATTTTAGCATGTCTAGTGATGTCTTGATGCCTTGCTCATGTCTTGTCTAGGCAGCCATGTTGATAAGAATTCATGTGTGTAGCTTCTGACATTCCTAGGAGATACTGGCTCACAGCAAACTTCCCTTTCCTCTGGCTCTTACTATCTTTCCATCCCCTCTCAGGCTATGATCCTTGAAACTTAGGTATAGAAGTCGGTTGTAGATGTATCAGCTGGTACTGGGTACAACATGGCCGCTTGTACTCTGCATTCTGATCATTTGTCATTTTCTGTAGCAATGTCTGTTGCAGAGAGACACTTCTACTAGAGGGGAAACTTACCTGTGACAATAAGGATAAATATTTATAATAAAAAAATCTTGCTGGTTTGGTAAAGCGTTAGTTGTAAGTTCTCCTCCAAGATCCATGACTATTTGGTGAAGTTTCTAGTACCAAGAATGATGTCCCTCTTGTTGAGTGGGCCTTACATCAATTTAGAGAGTTCTTGATTCCAGCTGAGGTTTGCTTGCCACTGTTGTGCTCTTAGGGATAATGTACCATGCTGGTAGTTGTTTTACTTCATAGCTATCAAGCCTCTGTAGAGGATCCAGACTGCTTCCCTCCCTTGGAAGCTCCTGGTACCATGAACTCTAGTCCTCTGGAATCAGCTTGAGTCCCCTGGTTCCTGTGTCTGAATACATGGTGGATCCAGCTGTACGGACCTACCACCAACCTCTGGGAGGTCATCACGGGCAAGAGCAACAGCTCATGTCTTGGGAATCTTTTGGACAACCATTGCTAACAGCTCAAAAGCAGACTTCTCATCTCTCATGTTTAGGTTTTTATTAGAGAATCTATGTCCATTTGAAGAGCAATGTCAACACAAATTTCATTTAGCCTATATATATAATGCATATGTATATTAAATTATGTGTATTATACCTATTTTAGGTAAACAGTTAATAGCATTATTCCTTATGACTTTTTAAGACAGTCTTGCTTTAAAATATTTTTCTGTATTAACTTCCCTCTCCATATCTAATTAAAGCCATTTTTTCATTTTCTCATTCTAATCATCCAATATTCCTCCTTTCTACTGCCCCCTCAAAAGGTCCCTAATTCCTAAAATTACTCCAGGTTATATACTTAAATCTGAAACTTGAAGCTAAGAATCACCAATGAATGAGAACATTTGATATTTCTCTTTCTGAATCTGGGTTAGCTGACTCCATATGATCTTTTCTAGTTCTATTCATTCACCTGAAAATTCCATTAGTTTACTTTTCTTTACAAATAAATAGCATCCCATAGTGGATGTGTATTATAATTTTTATTAATTCATATAGGTTGCTTCCATTTTCTGGCTATTGTGAATAGAGATGCAATGAACAAGGCTGACCAAGTATCTGCGCAGTAAAATTTTGAGTTCTTTGGGCATGAGCTAAAGAATGATATAGCTGGGTCTCATGTTTCTACTTAGTTTTTGGGGAGTTCTCCCCACACATTTCCAAAGTGGCTAGACCAGTTTGCAATTTCATCAACAGTGGGTATTCCGTGTCTCCCTCATCTTCTCCAGCATTTCTTGTCAGTTGTGTTGTTAAGGTCCTAGCACTGTTCAGCAATACACTGCTTAGTTTCCTGCTGAGAGATAGTATCAGTGGGCACACCCCAGCTGACAATATGACTTCAGAGCATAGATCAGACACAGCATATAACCGGTCACTTTGTGGAGTTTTATCCATGTAGTGCTTGACTCTACTTGTGTATATTACTTATTTACGTCATTATTATTTATTCATTTATCAGTTTAATGCAAAAGATAGATCATATATGTGAATAATACCAAGCAATTTTATTAGTTAAAACTAAAACAGACCAAAACATCTCCAGTTATTATATACCACACAATATTTTGACTTCTGTTGCTCACCTCTATCACCACAGGAAGTCCCGTTTTGATGTTCTATAGCCTACAAAAAAATCATTATAACACAGAAAAATATTCATTACATTAATAAGTCATAAAAGCTTATTGGGTATTGAGCAAAAAAAAAACCCTTCCTGAAAAATATTGAGGGTCTTGACATAGTAACTGGTGATCTATACATTCAAAATCCATAGCAAAACTATAGTAGGTGATTGTCTACATATCCTACATATCCTACAAAGATAACGTGCTAAAAATGGAGAATCTCAAATTTAAAATATTACTAGATAAGTAAAACAAGATATGGATGATACATACATTATCTTATCTGTTATTTACTGTGAAATTTAAAGAAGAAATTCACACAGATGGGAGGACACATACACAGTTACATTTGTTTAATGAGCCTTTGTCTTGAAATTTTAATTTTAATAATAAGTAATAGGGTGGTTTTTAGTGATGTTTACTATTTCTAATAACATCTGAAGACATATTTAGGTTTGGTTTACATTTTTTAAGAATTTGAAGTTTTCTTTACATAAAAAAACAGATGGTTTGTTCACTTTGTTTTTTAGTTTGAAGGCAGTGGTATTATTTTGTTTTGTTGGGTTTTTTTTCCTTTTTTAGAAAAACAGGTGTGACAATCATTTCTCCTGAGACTGTATTAGCACATTTAATTATGAAGTTTGCAGGCAGCTCTCTGAATTCCTTTCCAAGCAGATGGTGAACGTGACTTTAAAAGACAAAAGAGGAATTTTTGTCTTATCTCTCCATATTTATTCAATATAGTTCTTGAGGTCCTAGCTAGAGCAATAAGACACCAAAAGGAGATCAATGGGATACAAATCAGCAAAGAAGAATTCAAACTCTCACTATTTGCTAATGATATGATAGTTTATATAAGCAACCCAAAAATTCTACCACCGAAGTTCTACAATTCGTAAACACTTTCAATGATGTAGCAGGATACAAGATAAACTCAAAAAAAAAACCAGTAGCCCTCCTGTACACAATTTCCTTTTCAGACTGTGTTATTATCATAAAGTTTGTGGTTTTCTAGATTTCATGTCTATTGAGATTCAGGAAAGACTCTTTTCAT
>LOJH01047753.1:0-13150 GCA_001685095.1 Ellobius talpinus
GAGATATGGTGAGAGTGGACAGCCTTGTCTTGTTCCGGATTTTAGTGGAATGGGGGAAAGCCTTTTATTGTGCCTAATGTTGCAATAGCAGGGGGCAGTGCAGGAGGGTGTCTCAGCCGACTCAAACATCTAGCTCAACAGCCTGCATCTGAAGCCAGAGGGAGTGTGGCAAGGGTGTTTACACTGACTACAGGGGATCTACATGTGCATGAAGGACTGTGTTTGTATCCGTCACAGCATTACCCTTCTGCAAATGAAGTAGTGTATTTGCAGAAACTGACGTCTTCCGCTGAGCAGCTAGGGGAAGCATCATCCTCCCTCCTGTGCCTGGGTGAAAATGATGATGGACTTATTTGTGTTGACTCAAAACACTGGTCCAAGATGCTTGAGACAACCATGGCTGCAATTTAGCTTCCTCAGGTTACTCACAAAGCTTCCAAAGCAACCAGGTCAGTCTGAGGGAGGGCAGTCCTACTAACTGCTTGGTCGTAGTCCTTCAATTTAAGTTATCAGAAACACCAGTGAGGGAATGGTCTAACAGCTGTCAATCAGTCCAGCCTCGAACATTAAAAGTTATTTAAAGGGAACTACACAATTAAGAGGGCCCTAACAATAAAGGCTTATTATTAACAGTGACATATCTATGTTTAACACTGCTCTAACAATGTTTAACTCTTGCCTCATTGCCCCAGGGAGGAGTGGGTGGCCCCTGTAATCTATCTCAAAGGGCAATTTACATGTGGTTTTAATAGCAATGGAGGTTATAAGTCAGGAAAGCTTTAGGAAGTCACAAAGCTTTACCAAAGCATTTAACCCTGCTGTGGCTGACCTTTGATATCTGTTTATAAAATCTGTAAAGTGCTTCTGGTCTTCGAAGAACTCTTAGGTAAACCAATTAATTAGGGAAATATTCAGGATGCTTTTGACTCATCAAAGATGTAAAGTCATAATCTGATAAATATTTGGTTGTCTCCTGGTAGGCCGAAAGAGTAACCCAAACAGCCAGCTCTGCTAAAGACTGTTTTTGAGAGATTTTGAGACTATAAAAAGTGAAAAGGGCAACAAAAAACTGACTATTTGACCCAAAAGCCCCCAAGTTCATCTCTTCCTCTTCTACCGTTGTAATAACACGCCCGCCATTTTCACTGTCTGTCCTCTTCCCCTGCACATACTCACAAGGAATCTTTTTCTGAGTTGCTTTCTTGGAGCCTTTATTTCCCATTCACCCCTTACCCAGTGTGATCTGGCTCTTGTCCCTGTTACTCAACTGAAAACATTCTTGCTAAAGTCACTGCAATATTTGTTGCAAAACCCAGTGACCATTTTTAGATTCTTTTCCAGTTTGAATGTGTGGTGTCTTTGTCCTGCTAGTGGTGTCCCTTGGTTTCATTCGCATCATTCCTCTCGACTGCCTGGTTCCCGTGGGATTTGTCTGATCAGCACAGGAGGCAGAGCTGCTGAGGCACAGTGAGGAACACGTTGAGCTGCTTCAGGGTGCCAAGCACACACATCCAGTAAGCGGACTCCAGAAGAAAGCCCATCTTGATGACCGCCACAGTGCACTCCTTGCTATAGAGATCTAATTCTTTGCATACATTTGAGAAAATTGTCCAGGATATCAGTGGGTTTCTCTTCCCTATGGGAATCTTCCAAGAGAGTGGCTGGAAAACAACAACAAAACCCTCCAATTTGCTGGGCAATTAGTTTTAAGCCCACAATTAGTAATTATCACCTCTTTTACACCAAGCTCATTCTAACTTCCCCCAGTTTCCACCTTTGGAAACATTGTGAAATGATCTGGTGATATGGTGAAGGCATTCGTTGCCAAGGATTCTGCAACCACAATTAGCATATGTTGTTTAAGCTGGGACCATTGCAGTTGTCTATCTGCAGTAGAGTATAGTGGCGCTCAATGCTTTTTCTATAGTGGCTGCTTTTGGTTGTTGCTTAAAATACGATCCAAAGGGGCTAGAGAGATGGCTCAGTGGTTGAGAGCACTGGCTGCTCTTCCAAAGGGCCTGAGTTCAGTCCCCACAGCTGATACAACTCTCTCAGAACCTGCATAAAAGTAGAAGTAAAGAGTCAATATCAGAAAGTTTCTGCTCCACCAGAAGACCAGAGTTCAACTCCCAACACAGGCTCCCAACCACCTGTAACTCTAGCTCCAGAGAATTGACACCCTCTCCTGGCCTCTGGGGATACCTGCACACACATGGCATGCACTCACACAGACACATACACAGACAGAAAATAAAAATCAATGTAAACAAACCTAAAATCTCAAAGGACAGTTTTTACTGACTGTAACTGCTTTCCCACCCTCATAAGGTCAAAAATTGTAAGTCAAACCATAATGTTACCATGTGTAATTGTTGAGCACATCGCTTCAGAAGGTGAGCAGTAATTTCAGCTCTTCCTGATAGCTCAGTTATAAGTCTATTAGGTGCCCCGTTACTTGGGTACTTCCAGCTTTTCCTTGTTACTGAGTTCATTCTTCTCCATGTGTTTTCTCAAGTGCCTTCTATCCTCAAAGCAACAATACCTCCCTCAGCCCCCCCTAATAATGTCACTCCACCTCTTCCTCAGTCCAGCAGTTTATAGTTCATCATGTTCTCAGCTGTAAGGTTTCCTTAAATCCAGCAGAGAAGTCCTAGCTTTCCCAGGTGCCAGTTCCAAAACAATACTGGTTGCACATAAAGCATTTTATTGTAGCACTTTGACTCTTGCTTGCTGTCTGTGTTTGTGATTGCTGGTTGTACTGATGGTTTTTTTCCTGGTGAGTCTTGGATCTTGTTTTTTCTCTATACCGGCCTTGAAAATTGGCTCTGTTGTATTCTATTAGTTGCTTCTTAACTCAGCTTCAAGTCTTATGCGATATTCCACATATTTTTAGAATGCAAAATATATAATATATTATAATATAATTGCATCTGGTGCTTTAATTTGACAAGACTTGGGATTCCTCCACCAGGGGTCTGAAGTCTGGGAGCTCTCTACTGCCCCCTGCTGAAACGTGACAAACTCGCGGTTGGATTATTTTTGGTTACTGGGGAAACACGGTTACTGATGTAGAAGAGACTGCAGGTAGACTGAGTCTGATAAAGCATCCCTGAAGTTAAGCCTGTTTCTTATACTTGTTACCCAGGACTGTTGCTTGCTGAGTGTGGCAATGTTGATTTTGCAACATCAATCCAGTGGCATCTGTTTGGAGGAAACAGGCCTGATGAAGGCTGGAGATGGCTCAGCCGTTAAGAGCTGTTGCGGCTCTTGCAGAGGACCTGGGTTCATTTCCTAGTACTCACACAGCAGCTCACAACTGTCTATAACTAGTACCAGGGGATCCAATGCTCTCTACTAACCTCTGCAGGCACCAGGAACACACATGGTGTACAGACATACATGCAGGCAAAACATCCATACATATAAAATTAAAAGTAAATAAATCATCAGTGGTAGTGCATGCCTTTGATCCCAGCACTCAGGAGGCAGAGGCAGGGGATTTCTGTGAGTTCGAGGAGAGCCTGGTCAACAGAGTGAGGTCCAGAACAGCCAAGGCTACACTGAGAAACCCTGTCTTGAAAACCCCCCCAAAAGGGGGGGAAAGCAGTAAATAAATCTTTTTAAAACACAGACCTAATCAGAGGATATGTTTTAAATGTGCCATGAAAATAAATTGCAAAATTCATGAATGATATCAAAAGACAAACTGAACAAGTTCTAACTTTTTGTCTCTTAAATAATTTGTAATTCCATATATGAGTTTCAAAAATAACCAAGTTCTAGTGCTTCATATTCTTATTGTATCATGATTCTACACGAAAAAAATAAATTCATCTCGTTACTCAATAAAATGCAAATAAATTCATTCTTTTCTCTCTCTAATCTTTTTTATAATTTATTGAGTTTGTCTTTTGACAATTTCAGAATGCACATAGCACATACTGATGATTATAACCCCTGCATCTCTCTCCCACCTCTTAATCCATCCTTTTCTTCTGTTATGCTCCATCCTCAGATGGAACTCACACTTTTAGTGTAAGTTATTCCCCAGCACACCCTGAAGCAAGGGAGAGTGTTTCCTTTTCCCAGGGAAGTCATTTTACTACTCACAAGGTAGACTTGCAACCCCTCGTACACTTCCAGACACCCTGAATACTTTAACAAAATTCCCAGTCCAGATGTTCAATAACCAGGTCGGGTCCATTTTGGAAGAGGAAGAAAAGAAACACATTTTGTAGATGGAGAAGGAACTTTGAAGGTAATTAGTACTGACAGGCCAGAAGATCATGTTTCATTTTCTTGTTAATGCTTCCACTCTTCCCAGATTTTATTGTCAGACTGTTGAGAGGAGAAGGGAAAAGAAAAGGGTAGGAACGAAGGATAAAGTTTAATGCAAGGGAGGCATTGAAAAGCCAAATGTAGAGCACAGCAAGGACAATTTAAGGCTAATATGACTGCCAGAGGACACTGTAGAGTTAGCCAGGGATGACAAATGACTAATGCAAGGCTCAAGGAGATCCTTTGGACAGTCTGCAGGCTGACAGGCATCCCATAGGCCGACAGCAGATGACACACGGTGTCGAATCTGTACTAAATGAACTACATGGGTTACAGCCCATAGTTCTACAGGGATCCAGTCCCAAGTCTGTAAGGGTACAACTATGTGGAATTCTGGGACTTCTTGGGAAATTGCTGTGGGACCATAACACAGGAGCACTGTACTATAGCCTGGGAGCACAGATTTAGTTTAGCCTAGACTTCTTGCTCCAATATAGAAGCAGTTTTATGAAGTTGGGTTTTTTTTTAATATAATAGCAGAGAAAGAAAAGTCACAAACCAAGACACTTTGCAAATACATTTGTATAAACGTTAAGTAGGTGGTTACTGCAAAGTGGAGAAAACCCAGTTATGAGCCTCAGATATTGGCTGAGGACTCTTAGCAGTTTGGTCGGCAGAACCTATGGTTTGTTGCTACATTCCTAAAGGATTTTGTCTATTAGTCACAGGATGCTAGGTCTGCACAGAGGTAGCTAAGGAATGGCTATTTAGCGGGTGTGATGGTTAGAACATGAATGTCCCTCATAGGCTCAGATATTCAAATACTTGGTCCCTAGTTGGTGGCACTCTTTGGGGAGGAGTAGGGGGTGTGGCCTTGCTGGAGGAGGTACAGCACTGGGGGCAGGCACTGAGGTCCTTCCAGCTTGCAAAAGGTTTCAACCTGAAGGTGCAGCTTCATTCTGAGAACTTAGGTTCACAAGAAATACAGGTGTTTTCCTTCTGCGTGGGATTTTATCACAGCCACCTCACCTGGCCAGATATATATAACCAGCCTCATATAAATCCCATGTGCTCTATTGCAAAGAAAGGAGCACAGTTTCCTGGAATTTCTGTGTTTTGCAAGTCTTAAAGAAAACTGTTCCAAAAGTCAGTTTCTTGCTGATTCTGCTTGACTTGCTCCAACTTCTCTATCTTCTATTTTATTATTTTTGACCAATAGTATAGTTTTTCATTTTCTTTTTATTTATTATTTGTGTCTTTCACATCATGTATCTCCATGCCATTCATTTCCCATCCCTTCATATCCACCCTTTGCCCTTGCAAGCTTTTGCAAACTTCCCACAAAATAAAATAAAATAAAATTTAAGAGGAAAAAAAGACAAAAAGGAAAAATCAGTCTCGCCATGGAGGCTGTTGTGTGACACCGTGAGCCCTGTTATCCATTCTTCTATTTGAAAAAACTATATGCCATGTACTTCTAAATACCCTACATTCTATACAGGCAGTTACAGTGTTCTGTTAAAAGGATAAAATTAAATGAAGGCATCAGCAGGAATTGAATCAACAATCCTTGCTCCTTTCTGTGAAATTTTAATTAAATCCCAAAACCCCAACGCAAATCCGGAACCCTTATTCGAGTATTCTGATGTTCTTTGCTTTACCAATAGGTTACCCCTTTCCTTTCAGATCTGAATCACTTTTAAGTGAATTATGGGGTTAACGTGATGACACAAAGTCCCAGGAGTCTCCCTCATTGTTAATTTTCTCTCTATGTCCCATACACTAGCTCTGACTTGTTAACTTGCCAAACATTCTGAAGAGCTTTGCTCTGCTGTATTAAGTTTTCATCTCACCAGCAGAGGGAGTGCTGAGGACTCTGGGTGTCTTCCCAGGGCCTTGGGTGTACCAGGAGCCCCTGCACCTTCCGTTCTGCACTCAGCAGGAAGAGGGGCGGTCTGCACTCAGCAGGAAGAAAGGCTGGGCAAGCTGAAGTCGAATAAGGTAGAAAAGATCAACTATCAAATACAGATTTACTGATTTATTTGGTCATTTACTTAAAGCACTGCTTGTGCTGCCCGTTTGTCGTGCGTGATTTCACTTGCTACCTGGAACAGAATGACCTGGAGAAACAGTTAAAACAATGGCCGTTGCCCTTAACAACCAGCTGATGGCTTCTGTAAAATATTCCTTGCTTGCCTGCTCCACCTTATGGTTTTCTAAAGTGAGACTAGAGACCGGTCTCAGCACCAAAGCTGTCTTGGCTTCAGTTCCCTGGTGACATCTCCTCCCTTCCACTCCACTCTCACTGGTGTCAGAGGGCCTAATCCAGAAAGATTGTCACAACGAACTTTGGAGAAAGCTGGAGCTCTGTGTGTGGCACCTTCAGGAATCCATTCTCTTGCCTAAGATCTTTAGAGGAAGGGGAAGTCTCTTTTGCACAAGTTTCTCTTTGCAGCTGAGGGGCTCTTGTTTCTTGAAACCCTAAATAAAGTGAATCTGTGGCTCCCTTGGAGGATTAATGAGATGGAGAAAAAAAGGAAGCAAGCTCTCTCTAAGCTACTTTTTCTACGTAGCGTATTAAGATGATACTGGTTTGTAGAATCTCAAATTATTAAACTATCGAGTCTGTTTCTTCACCATAAGAAACATGTAGTAATGATAGTAGTACTGTCTCCTGCCAACATTTTCATGGACTCATTAATCTGTGTGCGTGTGTGTGCACACACACACGTGTGTCTGTTTAATCCTTCCATCGTCCCTTAGAGGCAAGTCTCATTGTTCCTATCTGTAGAGGAAGAAATAGAGGCATAGGTCAATCAAGGTTACAAGCTAGAAAGGTCTTTCTGACTCCTAAACCCAATCAATGTCCTCACCAGTGTTAAGGACAATGACACGGTCTCATAGGTGTTTGGGCTGTGGTGACTACTCTAACCACCAATATCCCCACCTCTGAGTCCGCAAGGTGAACTCAAATAGTCACACCCAACTTCTCCTTACCTCTTTAGCTTCTAATTTTAAAATTAGGTTGGAACTGGAAAAAAAAAAGTGGCTCAGTTGTTAAGGGCATTTGCTGCTCTTACAAAGGCCCTGGATACAGTTCCTAGTACCCACAGGGTAGTTTACAACCATTCGGAACTCCAGTCACAAGGGATCTGACACCTTTTTCTCGCCTCTGTGGGCACCAGGCATGAGCCCAGCACACAGACACACATGCAGGCAAATACTCATATGCATAATTTTATTTTTAATCTTTTTAAAAAATTAGAAAACTAAAGCTCATGAAACCAAAAGAAGTTTTCTATCTTTACATAAAGAGTAGAGCCTGGAGTACATAGGTGTTATATGATTGGGACATCACTTTGCTTTGCCCCCTACAACTGAGGGGACTTGGTTTTGACCCCGACACCTTAATCCTAACACAACTATTAAACCGTGACTTCTGTTTATAGAAATGAGAATTCTATTATGTCATTTACAAAGATCACATGAAATAATGTATGAGTATATTCATCAGAGAAGTAAACAATATACAAACACATGTGATCCCATTATTAAGATGATCTCGGATTAGAGTCAGGAACCGAGTTAGGTGTATCTCCTGGAAAAATGGCAAAACAGAGCAAATTCATCTTTTAATTGCTTCTTCAGGTTAGTGTTCAGTGTTACTCACCTTCTACTCTCTGTATCCCCAGTTAACCACCTTTCCTGCTTGCTTTGTCTTACCTCCCAGAGAGGAATGCTGCTTGCAAAGGCATTAGAAGGTATTAAAGGGTATGTTTATCTTACTTAATTGTTGATGCATCTGCTTATCTGGCTGTCCTATGAGGTACTATTCATGTATGTGAGAAGCCTATGAGGACATGTATGTGGGTCATGGTTATTCATGAATGTAGGAAGCCATCCTCTCCTCATTCTGCCCTCTATGAGCCTTGGAATCAGTCTTCATGTTCTTTGGAATGACATTCAAAAATCCGGTGCATTGTCGTCACTGATAGTTCCCAACTTTTCCATCCACTGCAAGTGAAAAAGATCACAGTGGGAAATGCCCTTCACATGTTCCCTACAAAACATCACAGCTCAGTGACACCAAGCTGCCGGTTACTGGGTGTTTCCCCATCATGGCTCTCTGAGAGCAATTTTTGTCTTGCTACTCAGAATCATGAAAAAGAAAAACGAGAGTGCTCAGTAGCCTGTAAAAAGACAAAAAGTCCAGTGTCTATTGAGTAAATATTGCTTCCATACTGTCAGAAAATCAAAAATTATAGGTTCAACTATCAGTAAGTCAAAGACAACCTGTGCATCATTATGAACTGCCCTGGTGCTCATTTGTTATACTTAAAACCAAGGAATTATGAAACAGCTTAAAATGAAGAGATGGAACCTTGGCGCTGACCTCTGTACAGAGGCGTGAGCCAGTAGTGCTTTTCTTCTGCAGTCTGTCACAAAGAGTAGGCTGCTTTTATTCTCCTGTGCGACTGTCCCCCCAAAGTGTGGCATGTGTCCTGTGATGCGGAGATATAAGAGGCACTGAATTAAGAACACTGTGGGAGCAGATGCTGCAAACTTCCTAGATCTATTTGTTCAGTTCAGTGTTGTCTGAGTGCTAACATTGTTCTAGGCACCAGGAGTAAATACTGAGCAAGACAAATAGGTTGTTCACCCTGTGTTCCTTACGTATGCATTCCAGACAGCTGCTCTTGAAGAAATTATTACAAGTTGGTGGGTGTCATAAAGGTGAAAAATGACATTCTAGACAGCCAATGTTGATGCAATAATTGCAAGTTTGGTGGGTATGATAAAGGTGAAAAAAATAAGCTTCCAGTGACTCAAAGTTAATATTTTTAAAATCAGGTGAAAGCCTCTGTGTGAACTCCAAATGATTTACAACATCAAAGACTATTGACTTTCTTAAATAGCAGCTATTATAAAAAGAAACTAGACTGGCTAATCGTCGCTCCATCTCTCCAAAGCTAATAAAAGGAAATGGGGGGTTGATAATATGGCTCATCAGGTAAAGGTGCTTGCTGCCAAGCCTGATGACCTAAGTTCAGTTCTCAGGATTCACATGGAAAGAGTTCCCAAAGGTTGTCTTCAGGCTTCCATATGCACACTGTGACACATGCCACACAACCAATGAGTGTAATGAAATAGTTTTTAAAGTTAGAAAGCACAAATTACTTTTGAAAAAGACATACAAAATGAGAGGTTCCCTGTTTTGACCTCAGAGACAACTAAACAATGAAAAATAAATAAAATAAAATCCCAAAAGTGAACGCAATAACCTAAGAGGAGATTCAAAGGGTGTGTTCTACAAGAATGATGAATTCTGCTGACTTTTCCTCTTCTTGGCTATAATAATTTTTGTGTCTTTTGTAATCATACCCTGCTGGAAAGTCTCATGGCTTGAACAGATTTATGCCTACTACAGATTTTGGTTTCCAAAAGTATGTGCCTATGACTAAGTAAATAGGCAGTCTCAAGGCTGGCTAGTTTCATCAAGAACGTTTGGACATTGCCTACAGAATCATATAACCAACTGGAATATCACATGATTTGAGAAGGAAGGGATATAGAATAATTCTCATGGATTCAGAGAATCCTGGGAGAGGAACTCATCAACTATCACCTCTTCCTTCTCATTCTAAGAATATGCGGACCCCACTGGAAACCACTCTTCCTCTGAATGACTGTAGTGACAAGAGTTTACTCCTTTTGAGAATTCTTTTGTCAGGTTTTCTTTAAAAAAGAAAATCTTATGAGGGTGGAGCCAGCCATGCATGCACGATAATACAAATGTGAAGGTCAAAAGGAAACCTTCAGTGGTGCCCTTGCCTTCCTTCTTTACTTTGGCAAGATTTCTTTGTTCTTCACTGCTCTGAAAGGCACACTAGCTGCCTTTGGGCTTCCAGTGTTCCGGGTCTGCTTCCCATCTCCTTTTATGAGTGCAGAGTTTACAGATGCGTGCTACTATGCCCAGCTTATATAGATCCTAGGGATTTGAACTCAGATCCTCATCCTTAAAATGATACTCACTTTACCCATTGGGCCATCTCCCCAGCTCCTATTATGCTTTCTTACAGTAGAGAAAATGGGTAACTATTGGTCTTGGGTCTGTGAAAGCCCCATAGACAAAATCAGATGGAATCTCATTTCTTCTTAATGATTTTGCTCCTCTTCACCACTAACAAGTCCTCCTTTCCCAATTGTTCCAGTTTCCCCCACAATTCTTTTGTAACATGATTCTCTATACTGTAACCAGTTTGGGTATGGGAGATGGAAGAGGGAGAAGGAGATCAA
This sequence comes from Ellobius talpinus, assembly GCA_001685095.1. NCBI lineage: Eukaryota > Metazoa > Chordata > Mammalia > Rodentia > Cricetidae > Ellobius > Ellobius talpinus. The sequence goes on from LOJH01047753.1 coordinate 10,576, forward strand.
AGCGTTTGCGTCTGTTACCTAATGCATTTGCTCTTTCTCTCAGTCTTGTGACATTGTCAGATCTGATCAACACATCGTCTAATCTCTTCATGAACGTTGCCACATGAGGTGGCTCAGCTACTCATTCTCTCTGAGTCTAGAAAATTTACGATTATGTTAGTTGTAAAATTAAACCTGGGTTTGAAGATACTGCAATGATGGTGAGCCACGGAGATAAAGTATTGTTTTCGTTTCTAACATACCATTATTTTGATAATATTGGCAAAGGAAATGTATGAACAAGCAATCCACAGCTTACAGGGTTGTGTTCTAGATGCTGGTTACTTAGAATACATTTTACACAGATATTTCATTTTCAGACCAGCTTATCAAAACCTTCTAACTCCTGAAATACCTGATGGTTATAGAAATTAGTCACAAAGCAAAACATAATCCTGGGTTTCTGTTTCATTTTGATTTTGGTTAACCTGTACCTTCCACATAACTAGAAATATTCTAGCATCCAGCACTCTGTCTAACAATGTTTTTCCAGGTTAATATGGTCAGCACCTCTCTAGAGGACTTCAGTGCTTCCCCCCTTCTATTCAACTGGGTTAAAGCTGCCCTGGTTGTGTGCTGTGAACAAAAGTCCTAACTTTCTTACAGCCTGAGCCCAGTGAGGGCAGGAAGATGGCTGCAGAGCCAGATGCTCTGGATTTTATTTTATGTACAAAGGTACCATTGGCTAGACAAGATGGCTCAGTTGGTAAAGGTGCTTGTTCCCAAGCCTGACAAAGTCGGACCATATGTGTTAAATTCCTGAACCCAAAATGGTGGACAAAGAGAATTGAACCCACAAGTTGTCCTCTAAATGCCACACATAAGCTAGCTCAAGATGTTTACGCACACACATGCACGCACTCTAATAAAATATAAACATAAAGTTACATTTGCATTTATGTATAGATTTTATTAGGTCTTCACTGGCTCTACTAAGGGTTATAATCTTCGTAACAGTTTTGGGATTTTTCTTTCTTTCTGTGTTTTTTTTTCTGGATAGGTTTTTTTTAAGTAGTACTGGCTGGCCTAGAACTTGCTAAATAGACAAGGCTGGCCTGCTACTCACAGAGATCCACCTCTCTCTGACTTCTGAGTCCTGGAATTGAAGGCACAAGCTACCATGTCTGCCCTTTCCTTCCCTATCAGCCCAAGTCGCAGTGTCTTACCCAAGCTGACTCACCTGTTTTCCTGAGAGTCATGACCACATTTTCAGCTTCACATCACTTGTTCCATAAGCACTCTCACAGACTCTAACAGGCTCCTAAGATGGTTCACAAATGATGAGCCCCAATAACAAATAACTTCAAAGTGAACACTGCTAGCCACAGAGAGCAAATGGAGCCTGAGAGCCTACCCAGTGGGACCTCTGTGCCCCCATCCTCTCCTTATTCTTGGTGTAGCTGAAGCCTGGCAGAGAGAAGCCACTGGTGGGTCAAATTAAATTGCATTGACTTTTCGAAGGAAAAGCAAGAGCAAGCTTGTTCTGGACCTTAGAGGAAAGCTGAGGTCAACGTAGAACCTGGAATTGGATAAGGGAGAAGAGCAGGGCTTCTTGTGGGACTGGGAGTGAAGAGCTGAAGTCTCATCTGTTTGGCCTTTGACTTCTCTGTTCAGGAAGAAACAGTAATTTCAAAGGCCAACACATCACCCAGCCTCCTTCTCCATCCAAGAAAGGCTTGGTTGTTGCAAGAACACAGATTCTTATCTACAGTTTAAAAGCACTCTCAGCACTGAACATGAATGATTTTGGGCAAGTCCCATTGTAACAGGATTTGGCGCAGGCCTACATGAGATTATCTACAGTCTTTCTTCACTCCCATATTGACCCCAACAATATCGCTTATCAATGTGATCATTTAGGAGCAATGCCTTAGATATTGATTGGGGCTGTATTTTTTACGTTCCTGTTGCTAGCATGAAACAGCATGAGCAAGGAAACTTACAGAAGAAAAACTTTATGTGGGCTTCTGGTTCCTAGGGGTTAGAGTTCAGTATGCTAAGTGTAGACAGCAGGCTGTGGGGGTGAAGGCTCGAGCAGAAGCCAAGGGCTCACATCTTGAACTACAAGCAAGATGTAGAGAGAACAAGCAGCGAATGGTTTGAGGCTTTAAATCCCCACAGCTCACCCCAGTGACACACTTCCTCCAGCAACACTACCTCCAAACCGTCCCCATACAGTGCCCCCAACTGGGGACCCAGTGTTCAGATAGCTAAACCTACAGGGGACGTTCTCATTGAAACCACTAGAGATACAATAAAATTTACCTATATTAACTTTCTAAAACTTGTATCTCTCAGAGCATGTGTACTTGAGAGATTATTGCCCTTTGTTTTCCACTGCTCTCCTTCCGGGAAAGTGAGTTAGAAGAGCATGAACTGGTGCTCTGAGCTGAATTCTAATCTTGTCTGGCTGAGTGACCTTGCTCAATTGATTTACCCTCTCTGTGTAGTTGGTTGGCTTTTGCTTTTTTTACTCTTTGCCTGATGTAGGAGGGTCATCTGTCCATGTGTTACTTTCATTGGTTAATAAAGAAAC
>LOJH01047754.1:0-13150 GCA_001685095.1 Ellobius talpinus
AGGGGAGCAGAGAAAAATGTATAGCTCAATAAAATCAATAAAAAAGAAAAATAATATAAATAATAGAGGAGAAGGGAAGGTTCCTTCTTATAATAAATGTTGTAATAAATGTCAGCCAATAACTACACAAAGTATGTTAGTATTATAAAATTATGACCAGGTTTTTGTGGTACACACCTTTAAGCCCAGCACTTGGGAGGCAGAAGCAGGGGGATCTTTGTGAGTTTGAGGCCAGCCTGGTCTACAGAGTGAGTGCCAGGACAGCCAGGGGTATACAGTGAAACCCTGTGTTGAAAGACCAAAAAAAAAGAAGATGAAAAAGAAAGAAAGAAAAAAGAAAGAAAGGAAGGAAGGAAGGAAGGAAGGAAGAAGGAAAGGAAGGAAGAAAGAGCAAAAGAAAGAAATTAGTAAGTAAAATAATGAATAAGAGCAGACTAAAAAAATAAAACAGAAAGACACAACCATGGTGTCTCACACCTTTATTCTCAATTCCTAGAAGGCTAAGGCAAGAGGATTTTTATGTTTTGGGGGCCAGCCTGTACTACAAAGTGAGTTACAGACCAGCCTGGGTTACAGAGTAAGATCCCATCACAAAAAAAGAGTAAACTATTTCTATAGGTTCAAATTATTTTAAAATCATGTACTAATTACTGTGGGGCAAAGTAATTCACATAGGAAGCTATGAACTCAAAGTTAATACCACCAACAATGGAATGTGAGCTGACATTGTGTTACTCCTGGATAAAGTGCACAAAAAAGACTACATCCCTCCTGAAACAATCTGGCTAAAGATGCATAAAGAAAACCATGAGAATATTAGGCAAACCCAGGTAGAAGGTTAATTTACCAATAACTGACAAGAATTCTTATAAAAGTATATTAGGGTGAAGAAAGAGAAGTCTGAGAAGCTGTTATATTAAAGGAATCCTAAGAGACATACAGCCATGGGAACCTATAATGTAAACTGACATGAGAAGAATTGCATTATATTGGTATTGTGTTAAGGCAATTGATAAAATTAAAATATTGGTAGTAATTTAAATAACAGCATTGTATAAATGTCAAATTGTCTGATTTTGATCATTGTACTCTAGTGAAGTAAAAAAATGTTTTCGGCTTTAGAAAACAAATGAAAAACAACTTAAAGGTGAAAGACAATGTCTACAACTTACCTTTAAAGGATTCTGAAGTAGATCAAGTAGACAACTGAGCAAACTGAGCATGTCCTAAATCTATGTGAATGCACCCTTAAAGATTCTTGAGGGTTCTTCCATAAAATTGAATTGATGCCAAAATAAAAACTCAACACACACACACACAGACACACACACACACACACACACACACACACCAAAAACAAAAGGTGTGATGCACAACCCTTATGTTGGCTTATCTGTTTATTCACACACTTATATTTTATAAGCTTCTGCAGTTTGGGCCATTTCACCTCTTTGTTTTGAATGTAGTTTTTAGGGTTAGTATCTAAGGTCATAAAATCACCGTGAAATAGGCTGTTTCTTCTGCCTTTGGTCCTTTTCAATTTATCTATGATTATTTTCCCTTCAATTCCAGGCACCAAAATCCTATGTAAGGGAAATACCACATCATGATAGTTCATCTTAACCCTTAGAAAAACCCCTGTTCCCCATGGGCCATATCGCTGGTTTCCTTTCTTTCCTCACTTGCACTGTAGTCTGCATGCAGTTGGTCCTCATTCAGATCTGTTGGAATTATTTGTCTGCTTTGTAAATGTGGAGAAATTTACTATTACTAACACTTGAAAGAACCAAAGGCAATATCCACAAATTTTTCACATACTCCAATTCAAGTTTAAGGAGGAGGAAAGAATTTAAATGGCTTAGGAGAGATCATGCCTGACTTATTTACAGGCACTTCCTTAAGTAAACTATCCAAGGACACTTTGAACATAACCAGTGGAGTTAAGAAAATACCATATTTCAAACACTAATTACCAGATAAATCTTCAAGGTCTAAAAAATGGGCACATGGATGATTATGGTATACTTAATTGATAATTATCTTAATAGGCATCGTTTTATAAAGAAGTTATGAGACAGAAATATGCCAGAAGCATTGGATGTATTGTCTCTTAATTCTCTTTCCAATATAGAAGAAGAGAAGGCAATAAAAAGCAGACAGACATTTTGCATATAGGGACATGAAGGCTCAGGGAAGGTGGGTGATGGGTGCAAATTAATAAAGCTCCTTCTTTGGTTTGTGTTTTCCATTTTCCTGCATTTGCTATTGTGTCACAATATCATACCAGGCTAGTAATGGCATTTCCTTTCCCTGAACAGGTTTGCTCAGACTGCCTCATGCTGGCTGGCTGCTGCTAATTATTTGGAAGAAAGTATTGGTTTGAATAGGGATATACACAAATGAGGGCTTCTCATACCATTTCGAACACATCACTTGCACTTGATTTGATAGACTTAATGTCCCCAAAATCTCCAGGAGGGAACTTTTTCAGCCACACCCAGTCACCCTGGAAAGAAAAGGGAAAGAATACTGATGAGACTTAATTGTCAGTCACTAGAGAACTGTCCCTTCCACATAAAAGGCTTACAGTAAAATTACCACTACAAGCAGATTGTTTTTCTCCTCCCCCACCCTCGACCCCAAAGGAACTCCCATTCTAGGTTAAAATGAACTCATACAAAGTAGCTAAAGTTAAATGTGTCAAAGCATTCAGGGCAGGGAAATAACCCACTTGTATGCAGATCCCAGGAAATGCAAGGATACCACTCTGAAATGTCTTCCTTAACTAACTGCAGAAAGTGCCAGGTCACTTCACTTATTCATGGCTAAGTGATGTGGCACAGGGTTTGCTTCGATTAATGGTGATGGTTGGTGATTGCAATTCTCACTGCCTTGAGGCATCTGTAGTGGGAAATGCAAGGCAGGAGATGGAATGCCACAAATGTTTGCAGCATTTACCTTGATTCATTTTTCTCTTGTGTGATGGGCCATGGGGGAGTTTATGATTACTCATTAATCATAAACTCACTGATTTAAATGTAGATTAAACATTTTTTGTTATTTTGATTCAAACATGTACTGCCACAATAACAGGTCATCTAGACCCTTTCAAAAGTCTATTTCCAACTTTTTCCATTTGTAATCATTTGATTTTTTTGGAGTTGAAATGTTTGTGGGTATAATGTGATAATTTGATACAAGTATACAATGTGTAAAGATCAAATCTGAGTAATTAAAATTGATTCTTAACTTTGAAACACAAAACAACAATTTCTAAGATCACTGTCAATTCTAACTCAATTATTTTATTCTTTCCTCACTTCACTGCTAGTACCTGATAATTTTCTTCTGCATGCATAGCCTCAAGGAGTCATCAGTCATCAAACCCTACTTAGTTCTATCCAACCAAAAAAAAATTTAAAGGCAATATAAATATAGATTTCTTTTCCTCTGTAATAATGATAATGTCTTACACTGTGCTCCCTAGTCTTCAAAGTGCCTGCACATCTATTACCTATAGCCTGGAGAGTCCATTTCAGGCTGCACCTACTTGTCATCAAGTAGAGATAATAAAGAAGAGAGCTCTGTGCAATCAAATTGTGAAAATAGGAATGTGTAACCACTCTCTTATTAAGGAATATAGGCAGCTGTAGCAGCTCATCTGGAAAGCTGCCAGAAGCTAAGGCTAATGGCAGCTGCAGGCATCTCAGTAACTCCCCTGCATTTTGTGTTACAAAGCATCTCCTTGTCAAGGAGTTCAAAGTCCCTCAACTAGGGAAAGGCTCTAGACTTGTCTGGACAAATCTACAAGAGTCAAGCTCATTGCCCATAAAGCTCAGAAAGGCAGGGTAGCATGAGTTGACACGTGTAGCAGAATGGTCAACGTGTGACCCTGGACCAGCTGCATCTGTATCAGCTGGAAACTGTTCAGAAGTACCCAATAATTGAGTTCCACAGAACACCTAGGGAATGACAAGGTGTAGGGTTGGGACCAGTAGTCTGGATGTTGTTAAGTCCTCATCTTAATTCTGACCCATATTCAAGCCTACAACCTAAAGCCCAGCCCTTCCCCTTGCCTTATCTCTGGGATTCCCTTCACTCACAGTCTCTCTATTTGCCTCACACTGACCTCCTCCTACAAATTCTGCTCTCAGGCAGGGACCTAAAACTGATTCATAGTAGTCAAGAGGGCATGCCACAAGTTTAACTGTTTTATCTCTTAAAGAACTCTGCCCTTTACAGTCAGCAAAGGCTAAGCCTTAAGCTGAGAGAACAAACCTCTAACTGGAATTTTACAAAATGAGATGATGTATAATTTGTACATACATACTGATGGGTTCAAAAAAAAACCTTTACAGCCCCTTGGCAACTGTCACTTGGCCCTCAGTAACTACCAGCTGCTTTGGCACCTTAGTGCTAATTAGATGATGATGGTTTCCCTCAGGTAAAAAAAAGAAGCCCTAATTCTTTGAGTATATAATTGTGCACTTTGTTTTTGGGCAGAAGCCTTGGCTGCATAAATGCACACACATTTTATAAGCATGCGTGTTCCACCCTCACATTTACTCACTCACACCCTGGTCACAAAGGAGGGCATCCTCCTGGTAGTGTGTACATTCTGTATGTCACCAAGGTCTCCCTGCCAAGGGAAGCTTCTTTTAGGGGATATGGAGTCATGCTATAGGGATTGGAGAAACAAATGGGACTCAGGGTTCTATGAATACGAGATAGGAGAAAGAGGGAAGCTCAAGGAATTTCTGAAGCATAGTCAAAATAATGATTGAGCAATGTGTATAATTGGGAATGGTGGGATAGCTATAGATGTGAGGCTTGACACCCTACCCATTCCAGAACTAGGCCTGGAAACCAGAACGTCTGCATCTCCTTCAGTACAACTCCCATTTCAGTTAGAACATATTGTCACCATGAATAGGGCCTGCACAGATGTCATGCCCTCATATGGTGTATGATCTGAACATCAGTTAGTTACTAAGAGCTCTGACTGCTGTATAGATCATACATGATACCTACATAATCAGAGACATAGGTTGACCTTCTATTGGGATTATTCACTGACAGAGTAGCTAAGAATACTTTTCCTGTCAAATCACTAAATTTGAGGGCTGGAGAGGATCTTACATATACAGAACTCAATCTCATATCTCCATAAAGAACCCAAGACAATAACAGCACCAATATCTTCCAGTGCCCACTTGGTTCCTCTTTTCCCTATCAGGCTCCCTATGTTTGGAGTATATTTGTTTAAATTTTAGTTCTCACACATTCCGTAAGCAAATTTGTATTGAGTCTGTGTGCATCTTCATTCATGAAAAATGAGGGAAAATGAGGAAATGGGGAGCTTTTATCTCCACCACACATGGACTAAATAGCTTTTGTTTGGGGGTTTTAAAACAGAATGACAAAATATTACATTTATCCCTTTTACTTTTTAATTAAGAGAAAAAAGCACCAAATTCCATTCATGGAAGTTTTCGGAAGTAATTTAGAATCTATCTGCTTTGCACTAAGGCCATTGTGAATTAACTGAAATAAGAGAACAAGGTTCTAAGCATGGCTCTGCTTCAAGCTCAAGGGTGGCCTTAGCATACCCACTTAATCTGCCGTCAGCTTCCCCACCTTAAGAATAAGATTTACCAGACGATTTCTTCAGGCTTTGTAATTTTAATAATCTACACCTCTATGATGAGAGGCAATGGCTGATGGAAGGGGGAGATAAGTGTTATAGGAAGGAGGAAAAAAGAAGAGGCTTTGAGAACAGGAAATGAGTGCATAGAGAAAGGAGACTCAATGCACAACACGTTGGGAGAGGCTGGGAGTTGGCAGGTGTCCACAAATGAAGCAGAAGATGAATCCAGGGATTCCTCCGTGATTTGGGTCAGGATCACATTGCTTCCTACCTCATCTCTCCAGCGCTCCAGACTATGGTTATTAGAGCAGAACATGAGAAATGTCTAATAGCTTCTGCTGTCACTGCTGCCCCCCCACACTGATTAGCTCACCTAGTTCTCCTTTCTATATTCACAGAAAACCTGTGGAAGGTTATACAATTACGCATGCATCAGAGTATGAATATTGTGTTGGTACAATACAATGTATGGGGACTCCCCCCCCCCAGAAAAGCCTGTCTTTGGCTATTGAGCATCTACATGCATATTATGTGGAAATACCAGGAATCCCAGTAACAATTCCCCCATTTGATTGTTTGGTTAGGATTGTTTATTTCTTTGGGCTGCATGCAAGAGTTCATGCATTTGTGTGCACACACGTGCATGTGTAGTAGTAGTAGTAGTTGCAGTAGTAGTAGTAGTAGTTCATGTGTGGGAAATTTATGAGCACTTGTGGTCATGTGCATGTGGAAACCAAAGGTTGAAGTTCGATATCTTTTTTAAATGCTCTGCCTTATGTTTCATGACAGGATCCTTCACTAAATCTGGAGAATGGAGACTCAACTGGCTGACCAGAAAGTTCCAGCAATCTCTGCCTGTCTCCACCTTCCCAGGGCTAGGAATATAAACACAAACTGTTGTACTCAGGGTTTTTTTAATGGTTCTGAAGGATTAAACAAGGGCCTTTGTGCTTCTGTGGAAAACAATGTACTGCCTGAGCCTTCTTCCTGGTAGAGGGTATCATTATGCAGCTCTAACCTGTTTAGTAATTACTATGTAGCTCAGGCTGCCCTCTTGCAACAATCCAGCCCCAGTCTCACAAGAGCTGGGATTGCAAGTATGTAGCACTGTGCTGGGCTACAGTAACAAGTCTTATAGAAAACTGACTTGTTTGAAACAGAATCTACTTGAGGAAGAGACTTCAAATAACTTCTAATAGTGGACCATTTGACAAGGCTGCTGAACTTTTTTTTAATCTACTGAGTCAATTGATTTATACTCCACCTTAGACACCCCTTTAACTCTAGCCAGGCAGTTTTGTAGACTGCTTTCTTCCTTTACACCTTACTCTCAGTCTAATATTTATTTCACTGTGTAGTTTTATTGTTATTACGAGCCTCCTGGGGCTGGAGATATGGCTCAGTTGTTAAGAGCACTAGCTACTCTTACAGAGGAACAGGGTTCAATGCCTAGCACACATGTGGCAGCTTACAACTATCTATAACTCCAGTATCAGGGGATCCAACACCCACTTCTGACCTCTGGGTAAGCACACAGGTGGTACAGATATACATGCAGGCAAAACAGCCACACACACACACACTAAAACAAACAAACAAACAAATAAGATTTTTTTTTTAAAAAAAAAAGCATACTCCTTTTGGAAAGATAAAGATCCCCCACTCATGGATTGACTGACCAGTAGTCATTCATGGAAAGTTATATAACCAGTTTCCTGTTCAATGTCCAAAACAAGAAAGTATCTGACAAAAATCTTCGAGAGCAGTAGCAGACTTTTTTTTCTTCCTCAGTTCTACATTGTAACCATGCAAGCCCACCAAATAAAGTACACCATGATTCAGCACATTATTCCACTGAATCAGAGAATCATAGCAGAGCCATGGCAGATGTGGCCTTTGAGGCTTCTCTATCTAACAATTATCAAACCTGGCTGCATATATCAAAAAAGTATATCAATGGGATTAAAAAATATGTCAATGCTTGGCTGCAGGTCCCTACCAACTGAATACCAACAATAATCAGTTGGTAAGAATGGGAGTTTGGGCATAGTTCTTTTTACTTTAAGTTTCAGAAGGGGATTTTAATGAGTCGCCAGGATTACGAACTCACTTCAACTTCTAATTTGGTAAATGAAAAGCAAAGGTTATTAATATTTACTTCATAATCCTAATGATGTATTTCTACTGTAAAGGCCTAAGTTCATGCTGTTTGACAATCCAGAGCTGTTCAAACCCTTCTGCTTTAAATCTTTTAGAGAAAAGATTCTTCAAAATCTCAAGTTCACATTTGAAACAAATCCCTCATTGATTAGATTAAATCACAGTGAAATCCAGAGGTTTCCTGCTTCAAATTAAGATAAAACCCACACCCTCGGGTATACAGAAAGATGTGTGATGCTAATTTATATGTAGTTTTAGGTAGTCCACTTGTGAAACTGGACAATTCATACACACTTATGTATTTATCATGTATATATAAACAAGAATTTATTTATCATAGTCCTAGAGGCTGGAAAGTTCAAGATCAAGGGGCAGTAGATTCAGTTGTTGAGTGAGAATTGCTGTCTATGTCCAAGATGGTGTTTTCACATCCTTTGAAGTGGAGAAACACTGTGTTGTCCCATGGTGGATGGCAAAAGGGCAAGCAGGCCAAATGCTGTGTGAAGTTTTGTTTATAAGGACTTTACTCACATTGATTCGATCAATTTTTAAAATCTCATATCTTTTTATTTATACATATTCATTGAAAACAATAAAGACAAGTTCTTTTGAGAATATTCTGCACTTTAACCACAGCCATACTCCTACACCGTCCTTCTCTCGCTCAATCCCACCCAATAATCTCCTCTCTTCCTCTGGTCTTTCTTCTACATTCATGCCACATATCTCTATATATGTTTATATACTTATAAAAATTCTAGGATCCATAAATGAGAGAAAACACATGATATTTGTGTCAATCTCACTTTTTCATTTATTAACTCAGGCTATTCCAGATGTCATCATATTGGTCATTAAACTTTAACACCTAAAGTTTGGAGGTAACATGTTCAATCCCTATCAAATCCCCTGTGAATTATTTATTTGATGGAGGAGAATATTCCCTTGGAAAATCCATTGCAGCCAATGAAATAAATTCTTCCTTGTTTTAGACTTTCTTTGCAGTTACTATTGGAGCTGAGAGTCTCTGATGCTCCAGGGAGTGTCTCCAAACACAACAATGAAAGCACACTGGGAAAGTCTCACTTAGGAGGGATAGGATGGTCCAGTTTCCCTTTACTCCTTGCTTAATGCTCTCCTGCTGAGAAGAAACAGCTCATCTCTACAACTGACTCAAGATTTGTTCTGGTTGCCAAATTCCAATATCTAAGAACAATGGGGCAGAGGTGACCTCTTAAATCCTGAAAGTCAGAAACTTCAAAGGGGGATTTCTAGTTCATGAAGCATAAAGTAACCTGTTACCCCCAAAGATAGTACAGGTGAATAAAAAGAAAGAATTTTCAAAGTTTCAATGTCACCAAAATGTTACAAGTGTAGGGAAAAAACTAGACTTTAGGATGACTGGCCCATTTAACTATGTGGGTTTCATGTCTTTCCCCCACAAACCAAATCAATGCATTGAGTTGAAATATCGATGAGGTTTCAAGTAAGCTCAGTTGCTGAGGAAAATCACTGTCAAAACATCAATCAAACAAGCTTGTAAATGGACACAGACAGAAAAAACTTAGAGGGGGAAACCCTCAATATTTTTACCCAAACACTGACACTTCACTGGCAGCATTGTTTTAAAACCCTAGGAAGCTTCGAATCAAAGAATTTTTAGATGTCTTACCTCGTATATTGCTATGTTGGAGTTCTCATAAGTAGCTGGAGTTAGTCTGCCTGAAGAAAAGGACAGCCGTGGGGACCTCCCACTTTGAACCTCTGAGATAATCTGGAAGCTTACACTGGCATGACTTCCTCTCTGTGAAAGGATTAGAGAAAAAAAGAATATGAACAGCAATGTCATTATGTAAAACTAATTTTTTATACTCACTCAGAACTCTTTTATTGGGTCTCTGTGAGTTCGAGGCCAGCCTGGTCTACAAGAGCTAGTTCCAGGACAGGATCCAAAGCTACAGAGAAACCCTGTCTCGAAAAACAAAATAACAACAACAAAAAGAACTGTTTTTATGCTGTTGTTGGGATCTTATTTACATTCTATATACCACCAAAAAGGTTAGCATTCCCAAGTATTTTTTCTCCCAGATAACTTGCTTTTTTAATTAAAATATAATCACATCATTTTCTTCTTCCCTTTCCTCCCTCCAGCCCTTCTCTTGCATCCCCAATTGCTCTTTCTCAAATTCAAGGCTTTATTTGTTATTATGTATATATTTGTGGAAACATACTCTTAAATCTATAAATACAACCTGCTCACTCCCTATAGTGTTACTTGTTTGTTTGTTTGAGACTGGGTCTCACTGTGTGGTCCAAGCTGGTTTAGAACTTATAATCCTCCTGCCTTAGCCTGTAAAATGCTGGAATTTCAGGCATGAAACAAGCCATCCCTGGTCCCCAGAGAGAATTTGAATTATATATATGTGAGGCAGTCACATATATATACCTGTCAGTAGTTTAACCTGGAACACTCATTTTATAGACTTGAAATTTAGAAAAAAAATAGTGAAATTATTTTCCCAATATTATCTAGTCAATAATTTAGTTAAGAGAAATGTGGTTATAGAGAAACCAAAACTTTTAAAAATGGAACTAGGAGATAAATTCAGTCCCTCACTCCCAACACTGACTCCATTTTCTTCCAACCTACCAAATGGCATAGTTCTTTCTGAAGATGAGATTAATAACAAAAGGCCTTCCACAGAGCAATTAAGTTGATACAGAGTAAGTGGGTTATCAGTTTATGGTGAGTGTGAGGCTGAAGTAGGCCAGATTCTTTATTCCTTCGTTTTACTTAGACACACTGTCTGAAAAGGGGAGCTGCAAGCTTCACAGGTGAAGGACAAAATCAAGAGTGTTCTCTGAAATCTGTGTTAATCTTTAAAGATAAGCTTCTATATCTTCAAATAAGCCAGTAGACTTATTTTAAGTGAAGATAGACCAAATCAACAGGTACCTCAATATTCTTCTCACTAATTCTTAAAATGCTTTTTAAAAGAATTACAATGAAAAGAAATGAATAGATACCCTTGTTACTATCTAGGCAAGGCCCCTCTTCCAACACCCATCCCACCATTTATTCATTGATTATGATTTTTATTACTAGTAGGCATAGTAGTGTTTTCATTATTTTGAAACAAAGTCTCCTATGTATAACAGGTGGGCCTTAATAACATAATCCTCCTGCCTCTGCCTTCACAGGACCAAGATTACAGGCACACACTACTAATGTCCAGCTTCTATACCCTCCTTCTGATAAGGAAGAAAAAGACAGCTCAAGAATACAGGGGTTGAACAAAGATTTTGGTGTGATAGTTCCCTGTCCTGTACACTTTCTTCCGGAATCGTGCTTTCTATCAGTCTTGCTTGCCAATAAGAATTCATCATAAGTCCTTTTCAGCACTGCGATTCCAGTGGTCTTTGATCACCTGAAGATAACTGTTGCCTTAGCCTTGAGTTAAGTTTTTTTCGATATCAAAACTATCACAAAGTCCAAAGACAACGTTCTGCATTTTAGCAGGGCACGACTTAGGCAACATGTAAAACCTGACCCTCCATCAACCTGCGCTGCTTCCAACAGAGTGAGGCCAGGGAGTCATCCACTTTCCCTTCTATTCTTTATTTTCACATCTCAGCAAGAGCACATAGATGTATATTAGGACATAGACCAATCTGTGCAGTGCAAGGAGAAAGTGATAAAATCTGCCAAAATCCACATACACTTGGATTTCAGCTTCATTTTCCTCTAAAATCTTCCTTTTCTGACCTGCCTTCTCCTGACCTGCCAATTTTTCTAGACCGAATTAATTCCATATTCTCAAAGAGTTTACACTGTCAGACATTCCTCTTGGATGGAATTTTTGGCTTGGTTTCTTGACTAATTAAACACAGCCAGCTGCAAGTTTGTGACTGCAGAGCAATTAAGCAAAATGTCTGCTTCCCTATCTGTTCCACTCCAAAGCCTTGAGAGAAGCCAAATGCCAAAAAGGGACTTAGAGGCAAAGAGCTGTGTTCTTCGGGTGTAATGTCATTCTTTTCCACTTAGACTTAAACACTTAAACAAGCAAATGAGCACTAACGTTCCCTAAAGGGCTATTGATATTTGCTGTCTTTTTCTTATGCTTACAGTAAAAAGTTGCAGTGATGTTTTTATCCTCTTCGGGCCAATGTGTGCCTAAATGAAATGACCTATAATCATGTGCACTGTCTTCAACCCTAGGCATTCTGTCTGTCTGTCAACAGCACTGCTGTGCCTTTTGTGACATTTTGCAAGTACTGGCACACTTCTATAACACAAGTGCAGTTTATAAATTAATATAAAGGGAGAAGACACATAATGGATATTTTATAGATGTCACATGATCTATGCATTGAAAAAGCCAATTTCATCCAAAATTGAGCATAGTTATTGTTTTCGCTACTTTAGAGCACAGAATCCAGGCAGCTGTCAAGAGCCATCAGGTTGACATGGGAAATGCCCAATTATATGGATTTGGGAAGTAAGTTGCATGTTTTGACCAAAACTTTAGTACATTTATCTCCATTTTCACAATGACTTTTATGATTGATCACATTTGTAGTTAAAAAAATTAACCACAGGACTGAATTATTTTATCTTGGCATCAAGTTATAGATTGGGATTGTTTTCACTTCAGTGTCTGAACTTTCACCTGCTTCACTTGGGGAGTTTCATACAAAGAATACTGAGTTTTGAAAAACCCGGACAGATCCACCACCATGACTGATAGTGTCCTCTGGTGGTTTCAAAAATGGAAGCCAATTATCAATGAGTTTTTGTGGCATGGGGGCAGAGTACAGATTTCAGGTACAGGGTTAGGCTTGTCTTTCATGAGCTGATTTCTAGGAAGGTGATATTCACCTGACAAAATCATCAGAGAATTTAAACCAGAGGATTATAAATGACCAGACAGCAGGACATTACCACATAAATCCATTCTTCATGTAGCCTGCTAATTACATGTCATTTTCAGTGTCCTTTATAAGCAACTGCCCAATTTGCCACTGAAATAACCAATTCTTTTTTTGAGGGGGTTCTTCATCTCTGTTTATCATTCAACTCTAACAAGAGCCCTGTGAAATAGAGTTATTACTGGTCTCATTTTGCAGTTTAAGAAGTGGAGGTAGAACTTTTCTTATTTTTTGTTGTTTTTTGTTTTTTTTGTTTGTTTTATAATTTATTTAAACATTAAAAATTTCCACCTCCTCACCTCCTCCCATTTTCCTCCCCCTTCCCCATTCCCCCTCCCCCTCCCTCTCCAGTTTGCTGGTGAGGATGTGGAGTAAAGGGAACACTCATCCATTGCTGGTGGGAATGCAAACTCG
>LOJH01047755.1:2849-15715 GCA_001685095.1 Ellobius talpinus
CCAGCACTTGGGAGGCAGAGGCAGAAGGATCTCTGTAAGTTCAAGGCCAGCCTGATCTACAAGAGCTAGTTCCAGGGCAGGCTCCAAAGCTACGGAGAGACAAGAATCTTAAGGTAAATATTTTTGGAGATAGAGGGTTTCCAAATGGGTCGAGACCCACAGGTTCAGAAGCACTGCTCTGTGAAGTGGGAGAAGGTTGTATGAGGCTGGTCTGAGGGTGCAGCTCAGTGGTAGAGTGGCTCCTTAGCAGGGTTAAGTCCCTGGCTGGAAGGAAGGAAGGGAGGGGCAGAGAGGAAGAGAAGGAAGGAAGGGAAGTTGGAGGAAAGGAAACCAAAGAAATGCGGATCAAAAGAAAGGAGCGTACAGTCTATCTAGTTGGCAAAGATTAGGAAGAGGACAGCATGCCTTACCGGAGGAGTGTGTCACTGCCGGCTCAGACCCACCCGCCAGGGGCGGGAGTTTTAATGGGGATGAAATACCTGGAGGGTAATTTGGAACAAGAACCAAATGTTTGAAAACGTGCATGACTCTTGATCGAGAATTCCAGTTTCTTGGGATGTATTTAAATCCTGCGCAAAACCTTAGCTGTAAGGATGATGGGTAAAGTACTGACTTCAGTAGGAAAAGCAAAGGAGAAGTGGCTGAATTAGCTTGGAGAGCCCCATTCCATGGAAAACTGCGAAGCCTTTAAAGTGTTTATCACCACAGAAAGCAACCTAAAATAAATAACAATTTGAAAAATAAGTTACTGGCCAGGCTGTCATGTTCCTTTACTCTTGGCACTGGGAGGCAGAGGCAGGAGAGTCTCTGGTTTATTTAAGGCCAGCCTGGTCTACAGAGCGAGTTCCAGGACAGCCAGAACTGTTACACAGAGAAACCCTGTCTTGTGAAAAATCAAAAGATAAAAAGCAACTGCCAGATGTAATGGTGCACACCTCTAACCTCAGCAGAGGCAGGAGGACGGGGATCTCTGTGAGTTGGAGGCCAACTACATAGCAGGTTCCAGGCTGGTTAAAGCTACATAGTGAGATCCTGACTCAAAAAAAAAACCATTATGTACAAATGAGAACCTGTACCATAAAACACCTTCACTTAAGGGCAGCCTGAAACCAGATGTGGTTGCATATCTGTAATTCCAGCACTTGGGAGGTAGAAGCAGGAGGATTAGAAGCTCAAGGGTCATCCTTCATGTGTGCTGCACTGAAGTGCAGCCTGGGTTCCAGGAGACTCATGTATGATAGCAATGGGGGAGGCATGAGGTAGGTCATCCAGAAGTACAAGTGTGGACTATAATAACCCAGAGGCTGTGGAAACGATTCAGTGGCTAAGAGTGCTTGCTGAGCAGCATGAGAACCGGTGGATCTCCTGGTTCACAATTACAACCCCTGAACTGGGGAAGGTGGTAGAGGCAGGAGGACCACTGGAGCTTGCTGAAGACGCCTAGCTGAAAACAGGTGAGCTCAGTATTCAATGGGATACCGTGCCTCAGGGGAAAGAGACAGAGAAGATGAGGCTACATAATATCTGCCTCTGGCCTTATACATATATACACATACACGAATGCATACATACACATACACACATATATACATACACACATGCATGCATACATATACATACAACACATATATACATATACATACACATATATCACACATAAAACAAATAAAATCTAATCTAAGTTGGGAGTGGTGGCACTGGGTGTGGTGGTACATACATTTATTAGCTAGTCAGACCTTGTCTGCCTCAAAAATATCAAAATCTAACTGATATCATATGATAAAAAAATCTAAGAATTGAGAAAACTTTCTCTAGAATTATTTTTATTTGTGTGTATATGTGTGCCTAGGTTGAGTGTTTGCCACACATGTGCAGGTGTCATGGAGGACAGAAGAGTGTCAGGTCCCCTGGAGCTGGAGTTACAGGTGGCTGTGAGCTGTCTGACATGGGTGCTGAGAACCGAACATGGGTCCTCGGGAAGAGATCAAATGCTCTTTACCACCGTGCCAACTCTCCAGCCCTAGAGAAACATTATTACACATCTTCCGTGCTCCAGGAATATTTTGCACACCTAATACAATCTTTGGCCACGTAGGCTCTGAAGAGCAAGTTTAGTTCACTGGCCAGGAATGAGTGGATGTAAGGCAGCGTGGGCACTTGGATCTAGACGTGTTCCGGGCTTGAGCAGAGGTGTCTTGTTCTTTGGGAGGAACAGAGGGAGAAGAACGTGTCAGCCTGTCTAGTGAAGGAAAGGAAAGAGCGTATATGCTGTTCTGCTTAGTTCATTTCAACTTCAGTGGCCAATGAATTGTGTCTCCAAGTTCATAGGCAAATTAAATAAGCAGGTTTGTGTGTTTTGCTGTTTTGTTTTGTTTTGGGTTTTTTTGTTTGTTTTCAAAACAGGGTTTCTCTGTGTAACCTGGCTGTCTCTGGAACTCACAATGTAGACGAGGCTGGCCTTGAACTCACAGAGTTTCACCTACTTCTGCCTCCCATGGGCTGGGATTAAGGGTGCACACCCAGGGCCAGGTTATGTTGTGTGACTGCAGAGAATTTACCCTAGGC
This sequence comes from Ellobius talpinus, assembly GCA_001685095.1. Classification (NCBI taxonomy): domain Eukaryota; kingdom Metazoa; phylum Chordata; class Mammalia; order Rodentia; family Cricetidae; genus Ellobius; species Ellobius talpinus. The sequence continues at coordinate 5,415 of LOJH01047755.1, forward strand.
AGTTTCCTGCAATCCAAGACAAATGCAGGGTAAGACAGGGACCACACATACCCTTTCCTTCTACACCCTCCTTTGTAAGGACACCTAGCTTTGGTTAGACTTCCAGCACCCACGGATGATTTTATTAACTATAATATTTCAAGCCTGGAAACTTAATGGACAGAGGAGGGGAGAGGCAGGGGAGTGGGAGAAAAGAGAGCCAGACAAATCCCACTTTTGAACACACAATGCCTGCACATACCTACTGCCTTTCACACGTTTGAGTTCTACAGCCAATGGCTGCTTTCATCTTTGTTCACATAACTTTGGCAAGATCTCTGACTCCCCAAAGTCAGCTTCTCCAAGTTTGAATCACATCCTCTTTGTTCTCTGCACTTAATGTTTGTGAGGAAGCTTCGGTAAAGGCTTCTGAAGCGAAGCCCACGAGCATGTTGCTCAAGAACCGGACTGCAGAGTGGTCTTAACAGAAGCAGTTAGCTGAGCGGATCATCTCCTGCGCAGAAGTCAGTCCGCGGGATGGAGAAAGGGCCATGAGCTCAGTCCTGCACTGTTCTCAACTTTAGAGGGCCAATTTCAGACTCTCCCAGGACATCCTCGCAGGAATCAGCACAGTTGGAGCTAACGCCACCCCTCTCCAAGGTCACTCCAGAGCAGTCTGGGACTTTGCAGAAGCCACTGCTACCAAGAGCTTTCTTCAGGAGAAACTCCAACATGTGCAAACAGGCACACATGCAGTTACGGGGCGGGGGAGGGGTGGTAAAAAATTTCTTGCGTTCTCATTCATTCTCCAGCTTCAAATTGCACCAAGGTTGGAAGTTCCTGCACTGCTCTTGCTTCTTTGAAAAGTAACTACTTTTCAAAGTTGAATTCAGTAATTGTGCTTCACAAAACTCCCAAAGGCAGGGTCATTGCGCCACAAAACCTGCAGTCCCCAGGTGTGTGAAGGAACAGAGCAGACCAGTGGGCACAGTCATGGAGCAACCAGGCACCCTGGGCCAGAAAGGGGAGGTGGGGGTTTTATTTCCTGGTGCACTAAGGCACATGTTACCGTTTTATTTATATCCTCTTGCCTCTGCGTCCTCAGTGCTGGAATTAAAGGTGTGTGCCGCCACCGCCTGGAGAACTCTCCATTTATATTTAACTACATCTGCATCTGATGTTTGTCTTTTATTCAGTATGAATGATATACATATTTAAGATTTATTTTTATTATTTTTAATTATATATACATGTGGGTTCATTATGTATATACGTGCAAATGTGTTGGTGCCCATGAAAGCCAGTAGGGTTGGATTCCCTGGAGCTGGAGTTACAGGTTGTTGAGTCACCCAATATGAGTGCTGGGAATCAAACTCTAGTCTGTTGGAAGAGCAAAAAAAGCTCTTTATTACTTAACCGCCCCTCCAGTCTCTGGCTTACATACTTTAAGAGTATCTAGCTGGGGGTAGTAGTGCAGGCAGAGGCAGACAGATCTCTGTGAGTTCAAAGCCAGCCTGGTCGACAGCGCTAGCTCCAGGACAGCCAGAGCTACACAGAAAAACCCGAGAGAGAGAGAGAGAGACTGTAGTCTCTATCAGGGCTTTTGTGTCTTAAAACAAGATTCTTCCAACACAACTTCCAAAGGGCTACTGACCAAAGACTGTCCACTTCAGAGGGTTTAACCCCTCAGTTCATAAGATGGAGATTTTTATTCCCAGCCTAGATGAGTGCACCCCGATGTGCAATAACATGTGACTCTAGACTTGGCGTAAAACTACACCTGCTATCCTTTGTTTCTTTAATAATTTGTATTTATTTTTATTTTAGTTTATGTACATTTGCCTGCTTTGCCTGCATGTATCTCTGGGTGAAGGTATCAGAAGCACTGGAAATGGAGTTACAGACAGGCATGAGCTGGCATGCGGGTGCTGGGAATTGAACCTGGGTCCTATGGAAGAGCAGCATTGCTCTAAATTGCTGAGTCATCCCCCAAGCCATAGCAGCTGCTATTCTTACTCTTATTATTATACTTTTATGTGTATATATACTTCTTCTGAACTCTAAGCTGTGGTCTTGGCAGTACTTCCTGACAATGTGTTCCCTGAATTGAATTACGTTTTATTAAAGGGGGCATAGGAAAAAGGAGAAAGGGAAAGGAAGAAGGAGCAGTGGGGGAAGAAGAGGAGGAGGGGAGGAGAAAAGGAGAGAGGAGAGGGAAAGGGGTGGAGCAGAAAAGGAAGGACAGGAGTGAGGCAGAGGGAAGGAGACAAGAAGAAGGGAGGAGGAAAAGATGGGAGGGGGAGGGGAACCTTCTTAAGGTTTTAGTGAATGTTTGGTTCATTCCCCATTACCTCACTCTCCTTCCATGGGCCTAGTAGAACCATTCCAGGGCCCTGTCAGTGAAGTTCTGAGAGTCCCTGCCAGCTCGTATCTGATTTCCTGGACCCCTTATCTACCAGTCAGCCCTGGGAGGCTGTGCAGGGCAGGAACCCTCTAGTGAGGCCACCTGGCTGCCCTTCGGGATTCTTGGCCCTCGCCATGCCCCCTGCTGGAGGCCTCAACTCATTCTGGATCTTAATCAGAACATCTTTGATCCTGGAGCACCAGGAGGGGCTCATGAAGAGCAGTCGGGCCAGCAGCCGGGTATCTCTGGACCCTAGGAACCTCCACCAGCCCAGACAAAGACGCAGACTCCAGACATTGAGGAGGCGATTCTCCTCGGGGATCACTTCCCTCAACTCCATTTTGCAGATGGAAAATGAAGAAATAAGGAGAAGAGAATACTCTCATCTTATGTTAATTATCTTATTGGCAATACAGGAAGGCGGTAAATGCTACTTTGCTCCTGGCTTCTTTGAAAAGATAGATCAGAGAAGTACAGAAAGCAGTGCTTTTATGGGGCTCACTGAACTGAGAAGTAAAGCAACAGTGTCGGGTGAGTGTGGGAAGGAAGGCCCCTGGGAACCCACGGGAGGGCACTCAGAGACAGAGCGAGCATTCACAGGCTCTGTAGCTGCGATACTACTATGCCTACTTCCTTCAAAGAAAAAGAAGCAAGTTTTTCCAGACCACTCCAGACTTTGTTCCCCGTGTACAATCCTAGTGTATAGCACAGAGAGGACACCAAACACTTGGCTTGTGAAACTTTCAACCCCAAATCCTTAACTTGGTTACTCACATGACCAACGTGGGCCCTAAGATTTGTTCCATCTTAGGATCCTAGGCTTCAGGTTTAAACCAACCCAATTCCCCAGGAATAATTAATTTCACGCCATCCACCTGTCTCCCATCTGAAATCCAATCCAGCCACTTTGCTCTTGCCTGTCTGCTGAGCAAACACGGGCCACCCCACCCTTGCTAAAGCAGCTTCGTCCTGTCCATGCTTGCTTTACCCCTTCCTTTCCTCTCCCCAACATGAGTCTTTCCACACCTCGGAAGCCCTGATCCTTGCCTGATTGGGGGGAGGGGTCAATGTCAGAGTGTTTGCCTAACAGCTAGCCTAGCACATGGGATGCCCTGGGTTCCATTCTCGAGCTGCAAAATAAGAACGATTTGAATGAACGAATGAATGAACGAGCGAGCAAATAAATACATGAAATCAAAAAACAAAAACTGAAAAGCCAAGAGCACAGGCCTTTTACAGAGAAGTGGGCCCTTGAGTGTTTATAGAGGCGATAACTGTTGCTTTCTTTCCCTGCCCTGAGCGCAAGTGAAATCAGACCACCGCAAAGTGCTGCCGCCCGAGCTCACTGCCACCTACGTTCATTACAAAGTAAAATTCGCCGCTTCACGGGCCTGGGGCAGCTACCGCTTACACAGGCCGCCCATTCAAATGCGCCCTCCTTCTCTACAGCCCAGACTAGTTTTCATAACAATATACTCTGAAATCCTCAGAACCTCACCGAGACCTGGTGGCTATTCTAGTAGCAATTCAGAATGTGTAGTCTTTAATAAGTAATGTTGTTACTCCTCACCAGCACACCCAGTTAAAATATTTCTCTTTTCACAATAGAGTTGGGATCGGAGAGGGTTACAATCCCCGCAGATACTTTGTTTCTGTTACACTTAGCCTTTAGAGCCCTGCACTGTCTGCCATTTACTGGTAAGAAGCCTATAGCAGTAGTTGGAGGGAAGCTCAACAGTTAAGAGCTCTGGCTGCTTCCAAAGGACCTAGGTTCAATTCCCATTAACCACAAGGTGGCTCACGACCATCTGTGACTCCAGTTCCAGGGAATCCCAGGCTGGCCTCTGCAGGCACCAGGCAAGCAAAGGGTGGACAGACATATACCCAGGAAAAACAGCATAACAACCATAAACACGAACATGTGTGTGTGTGTTGCTGATGATTGATAAACAGCAGGCTGCGATGCGGCAAGCCTTTGATCAAGCCCAGTACTCAAGGAAGCAGGGGCAGGTGAATCTTGGGTTCTGGCAGCTGGAGCTATACAGAGAAATCCTGTCTCAAAAAACAAACAAAACTTATGGTGGAACTGGGAACGCCACTGTGTTTGCCTGGCATATGGGAGGTACTGGCCTTGACCCCCAAGACTGCCAAGGAAAAGAAACTCAACAGCATAAATTATACCTTGCTAGCAATGGATAAACACATAAAACGGATACCAAGGAAGCTGGATCTGTCTAGGAGATAGCACTACACAGGCCGTACAGATGGGAGTTCAGCGGGAATCTGGAGGCCCAAGGGAATGCTGTTGGTAGACTCCCAGGTATGAGTTGCTGTGGCTAACCAACTGCCAACTAGTCCTGTGACTAACCCACTGCCAACTAGTCCTCTTGGGCCAAAGCTAATTCCTACTTCAGCCTGCCGCTGCTCGCTGAGGAATTCTTCCTGGGCAGGTTTGCCAAGCTGATGGCTCTGGTCTCAGGGCAGGCCTAGATAGGCTGTTTTATTAACAGCAGTCCCTGGCTACCACCACCTGGGGAGGCAGAGATGTGAGGACCCCCCCAATATGGGTGCCAGGGATTAAATTAGACAGGGCGCACCTGCTGTTATTATCTGAGCCTTGGACCAAGTTGACAAGGATGGGCTGCTGGGCTGTGAAGGCTAAAGCAAGGCAGCAAAGCTTAAAACCCTGAGTGAGGGACACCGACAGTAGGACTCAAGTCACCTTCACAGGCAACACTCAGTTCTCACCAGATATTACAGGAGGACTAACAAGTAAAGCGTTATCAGGGAGATGGATCAAAAAGGAGCAAGAATAAAAACATGTTGGTTCAGGCGAGTGGGGAGGCAAAGAAAAGAGAAAAAGTACTATTCAGCCAAAGCATTCATTTAAAAAATCAGAAATGCTTGCCTGGCATGGTGGCACATGCCTTTAATCCTAGCATTTGAGAGGCAGAGGCAGGTAGATCTCAGAGTTTGAGGCCAGCCTGGCCTACAGAGCGAGTTCCAGGACACCAGGGCTACACAGAGAAACCCCAGCTCGAAGAAAAACAGAAACAAACAAATAAATGAAGCAAAACAAATCAGAAATGCTCACTTGATATCCCAACACTCCACAGGTGGAAGGATCAGGAGCTCAAGTTTATCCTTGGCTAGCGAGTTTGATGCTAGCTTGAGCTCTGGGAGACTTTTGTTAAAAAAAAAACAAAGACAAAAGAGGAAGAAATGTAAGGAAAGGGAAGGAAGGAGGGAATGAGAGAGAAAAAATAAGTGCCTAATTAGACCAGAGTCAAGAAAGAGAATCAAAGTGACTGCCTGGCTTATCTAAGAATTCTTTAAAAGTAAATTTAACAGCTCACCCTAAAGTCAACCTTATCAATACACACCTTCCATGGCCCATCTCGGGGTTCTTGAGCTCAGTTACTGGGGTGTAAACATTTCTTTTACGTCTGGCTTTCCTGGCTACTTTCCCAAACTGTCCTTTCTACTTTGCAGAAACTGGAGAGTCCCACTCCATTGTAATGGGTGCCCACTGCTAATCCCACCACCGCAGTAGAGGTTGAAGCGGGGGACCCGAGATTCATGACTAACCTGAGCTACATAGAGAGGCTTAGTCATATTGGACTTGATTTCAGTCCTCCTTAAAAGAGCCCTGGGCCCATTTAGGCAGCACTATCTAATCACGGTCATATACTTAAAACTCCCAAGAGCCCTGAAAGAAAACCTGCAGGATCTTTCCTGGCCCAGTTGCCTCAGCAGGGACCAACATCTCACTAGAGCTCTTTACCTTACCTCTCTGAGCTGGAAACACTGAATATCAATTCAAAGATGGGGGAGCCCTTGGGAAGTGCCACAATGTGAAGCTAGAGACAGGCTTCGTACCCAAGTCAACTGAGGACAAGGACAGGAGGTTGTGAAAGACTTCAAACAGGTCTTTAGCAGGTCGGTAAACAGGTGAGCTGTCAAAATGACCCCCAAAACACACACACACACACACACACACACACACACACTCTTCCCTAAGCCACAGTTTAGCAAAACAATGAGAGCAAACAACCTTGGGAGGAGGTCTAGGAATTCTTGCTTCCGGTTAGAATCATATCAGCAGCGGCGTCAACCGGGGTAGCCTAAGGGAGAGTAGGAAGCGGCCTCCTTTCACCGAGGCACAGGCAAGCAACTGAAGTCCCTGATTTTGCATTTATTGTGTAAAGCGGGCATTGAAAGGATTAGCTAGCTCCATAATTAACCCAAAAATCAAGTTAAAGCCTGGGTCAGAGCTTCTGTGCAGACTCCTGGGCCATCTGGAGAAAACAATAGCACACCTCTAAGGGCTGAGGGCTATCAGTGGTTTGTCGCTTGCCTCCGGTGGGTGGTTTGTTTGTTGTTTGTTTGAGCAATCAGACAAGCTTAGGAAGGAAGGATAGCAAGAATTCCTGGGTGGAATCCATTATTAAGCATAAACACAATTTATTCCCAGATTTTTTTGACTATATTTTGGTAGTGTTACTGAACATTTTGTTGTTTTTTTAGGTAAATCAATCTTGCCTGTGGGTCAATTCTGTGGGTGCTGGGACACCAATCAAAGCATTGTGCGGTGTTTTCTTTTAGAGGCATTTGACAAATCCAAGCGCTCTAACGGGTGCAGTTTGCAGAAGCTGAATGAGAGTGAGGGGGACAATAAGGCAGTCTCGGGCACAGGCTGGGGTGATAGATCTGAGCTGTGCCAAGAGCCCAGTAGGCTAAATCTAGAGTTGGGAGAGGTGGGAGTGTCTAGTAAACCCCGCCTGCACTGGGCTCCTCTGCTTCAGCTCTAACCCAGGGCCCTTCGGCTGGGAGTACATTTATTCACCCTGTAGCTGCAAATCTGCATGGTTTAGCCCTCTGTAAACGACCAGACCAGCCCACCCTCAGTAGTATCCCAGGAGGGCCAGGGAAGGACACTGGACTGTCGGACTCAGCTGGGACTTACCATTTACTCACTGACTGTGGCTTCCTGACTGCTCTATCCAAGCACAACTTTGTGACTGAGTACGCAGCGGGGCGTCTGGATCAATAGGGAATGGATTCCGTGTTGATTTACTAGTTGCCTTTATCTCCCTTAATTCACCCACTTCCTAGTCATGCTCACCTCAAGGCCTTTGCCTGGGAAACTTCTACTCCAGCTATCTTCAGGGCTTGAGCCCTCTTCTGTTCTTTCCTCCCACACTGGCTCTATGTGAGAAACATATCCTCCCAAATCTTCCTAAATCTTCAAAAGCTCAGAGTTTTTCAGCAAGCGTCTGTGCTAACCTAATTTATTATGTTTATTTCTCAATCAGTGGACCTTGTTCTCCTAACATATGCTAAACCTGTAAGCACTAGTGAATCTCAACATCTGAATCACAATGTTCAATATATAGGACCTCAAGATATAGTTGAGGTGAAAAAATGAATACGTATTTGTACTGGTATCGTGGAGATATGATAAATTACTGGCGTTTTTTACCATTAAAGATATGTAATATAGCCAAATGAATAAAAAAATAAAGAAAATCTTAACTAAATCTATTTAGACAACTCCTTAAGCTAAAACACACAAAACAATAATAATAATCAGTTGTAATGTATTTTTAACTGTTTTTTAAATTATTGTAACTTTTAGGCTCTTGTCAGGTACTGGCATAAATCCATGTCCATTTTTGGCTTGCTCTCTACTGCAGTGTCTCCCCTTAAGGATATGGCCTGCTTCATACATCTTTGTTTCTTCCTATAATGCTTATCAGAACACACAGCAAGCAGTACAGAAAGCATGTTTTTACGCTTATGAAAATATCTGTATAGAGTCGATTATTACATAGGCACATGTGTGTGTCCTCTTGATATGCTTTTTATAATTCGACAGTAAAATAAGTTTCTTTTTTTGTAGACCAGGCTGGCCTTGAACTCACAAAGACACACCTGCTACCCCCTCTGGGAAGAGTTTCTTCTCAAAGAGCCTCGCTTACCAACATCCTTGTTGACAAAGATCGTCAACTCTCATAGAAGTTGAAGGTGGGCGAGCAGAACGTTCTAAAGTACACACAGAGACAAAATGTCTGCCCCCTCCCCCTCTTCTTTAAGGAGGGGTCACACAAGACAGAACATTTCACCCTGAAAAGTCACCAGCAAAGAAAAGACAACAGTGGACCTGTCTGTACAAGGCTCAGGGGTAGAGGCGTTTGCTGCCCGTCTGACACCCAGAAACCACATGGAAGAAAAGAACCAATGTTTTCAAGTTGTCCTCTGACTGCTGTGTACAAGCTTCAATAGCTGAACACACACACACACACACACACGAAATAGATATATAAGTAAACGGTATTATTTATATAAATCATAACAAGATGATCCATCTTCAGGGCAAACTTTCTAACTTAGAAACCCCTTCCTAACGCAAGGTAAAATGATTACCTGCATCTCGCTAGGATTTGGAATTTAATCTCTAAGAGTTTGCTCTGGCGAGTGTTTCCAGAAAACACAGGCAGGCCTCCTAGGCGCAATTTACCAGGAAACACTGAAAGCTCCTGCTTGGGGCCTCTCCCTTGTTCAGGTGACTGGCAGCCTCAACGGCCTATTCAGGCACTTTCTCTTGGAGTCTCAACCCCATAAAATGCCTCATCAGCCGCAATGCATCCCTGCAGGGGCCCGGTAGAATATGAACATTAAGAAAGTGAAGTGTGCAGGGCATGGTGGGGCCCACCTTTAATCCCAGCATTCGCGAGGCAGACACAGCTGTATTTGAGTTCAAAAACTGCCTGGTCTCCAGAGTTAGTTGTTCCAGGAAAACCAGAGCTACAAAGAAATCCCTGTCTTAAAAGGGGGGGACACGAAGGAAAGAAAAAGAAGAGAGAGAATCTCAGATTCCCAAAAATGACCCGGAAGTCATAGACGAACTCAAACATTTCTCCACCATTTGAGCAGAGGAAGCAAAGGAGGTTTGACTGTGGTCTTCTTACCGCATTGTTAGTTAGTTTTCCCAGGATGCAAAATGAAATCCTGGGAACCACTAGGTAAAAGCTACTTCCATTAAATGCTCGTGTAATCCTAGATAGGCTTAGCCATAAAAAAAACTAGGTAATACGTACTCGTCAAACCAGATTGTTAGTACTCGGTACTTAGACTCAATAGTGAATAAATTATCCCTATTGGCGCTAAGTATAACCTGGGGAGAATAAATACCCATCCGCTTTCATTCGTAATTCGTTTGACTCATGTAGTGCCGTGAAACTAAGCAGTCAAGCTAAATGTTAATTGTGCGATTAAAGTGAACGTGCAGCCACTTTTTTTCCAAACACTAAACTCAAAACAATTCAGCACACACACACACACACACACACACACACACACACACGAACACCAAAACGTTGTGATTGCCTTGGATCTGAGTTACGTAAGTCTGACTCCTTCCTTTAAGAAGCTAAGGTGGCGGTGGAGACGTGGGTGGGTTGTCTCCTACAACTGACCGCTTTCCTATCCGTAGGCCACTGTCTAGCCCCTGGCCGAGTTTCGAACATTCGTTCTTCGATCCCCGTAGGGACTGAGCAGTTAAACCTTAAAGGGTGGCGAGTAGTAGGTTCCTAAGTATGACAGCAGGCGTCCTGCATAGGCCAGACCCGCGACTTTCCTAGGGAAGCTGGCCCTTCCTCTCCATCCCAGCTCGGGTCAGTCAGGCTTCCCACTCCGCCCTCCTCCCTTCCGGGTTCCTCAACTTGGGACTGGTCCTGTGCATTTCTCGGTGGAGACTCTCGGAAAGGTCCCCTTGGCAGGGCCACGCGAGCAGGGTAAAGTTACCAGGGACAGCAAAAGGGCGGCCTCTGAGGACTTCCAATAGGACACGGCCAGTTCCCGGCCTGGGACGCCCGGGGAGGAGGGGGAAGGAAGTGTCGCCACCAAATGGAAGGAG
>LOJH01047756.1:0-13150 GCA_001685095.1 Ellobius talpinus
TATGTGTTGCTTTCATTGGTTTAATAAAAAAAACTGCCTTGGCCTTTTGATAGGACAGAACTTAGATAAGTGAAGTAGACCAAACTGAATGCTGGGAAAAAGGGCAATGTGGCAGACGCCATGGTTATCCTGCCCAAGACAGATGCTGGTTAGACTCATGCCAGTAAGCCACAATCAAGTGGCGATACACATTAATGGAGATGGGTTAAACTAATATGTGAGGGTCAGCCAATAAGAGACTAGAGATAATGGGCCAGGCAGTGATTTAATTGATACAATTTCTGTGTGATTATTTCAGTTATAAGCTAGCCGGGCAGCAGGACACAGCCGGCCGCTCCTCCTACTATAGAATGTTAATAAAATAACTTCATATTTCCCCACCAAAGCCATTCCCCAATGTTATGTATACTCAAAATCCCTCCTCTTTCTCCTCACAGCACCCCTCATGGTTTTCAGTGGTACAAGTGAATGGTAACTGATAAGGGTACATTTCCCTCAGAAACAGTAAGCTCCAATATGAAACAAATCATATCTTACTTTATCGCAATTTTAGCTGACATACAGTAGGCCCTGAAAAAATGCTTACTAGATACCCCTCCTGTGTCTAACCCATCATATTTAGTCAACTTGTTCTTCAAAATATTCCAGTCTTTCCTTTCTATTCCTTGTTTTCCTTCATTCATATCTGAGAGATCAATAATAAAGTTTGATTTATAATTAATAATTATTTGTATCCCATAATTACTCAAATTCATCCTCCCAACTACTTCACAATGAATTGTCATAAAACACTACATTCATCTTTCGGTCATTTATTATAGCATATATGCATGAATTGCTACTTTTAAAGAAGCCATGGATCAGTTTTAGAACAACTAACATTCTAAAAGCGTCTGGAAAATGCATATAAACAAAACCTTCAAGTTTCTCCCTGTGTTCTTAGGGGAACTATAACCAGGAAAAGGCAAGTTTTCTTAAAAAAAATCATTAGAAAAAATCAGCCCAAGTTCTCAATTTCCCTGATAAAACCAGCACTATTGTCTGTTGTTCTTAAACAAGATGGTATCGCATCCACCTCTGAGGAACCGCTCCCCCTCCATCACATGCATTCCTCTTATCTCCCCAGGAAACTGAGCTACAGTTTCACGTCATCCAGAAGACCTGTCCTGAGCACTCCAGATCATATCATCTCGATTGAATGCTTCGGTTACTGAATGTCCTCACCACATCTCTTTACCTTCTTAAACACTAGCTTCAACCACCACATCTCTGCACCCTTGGTGACTGGCTCTTCATTAGCCAGGCTTCTAAACAGCAGTACTTAGGGCTCTTTGCTCGGTACTTTTCTATTCTCAGCCAACATTTGATCTTTATAAGAACTCAGATGTGTGTGGCCATCCCCGTTGCCCTCACACACCCTCCGTTAGGCTTCAGATCCAGGGGAGAATCGCTTATTTTGTCCACTCTTCAGTATGCCTTGAATAACCCAAAGAAATCTCAAGTGTAATGCCATAAGTTCACTCCAAGTCTTCTTCAGAAAGACAGCTCCTCCTTCTGCCTTCCATGTGGTCCTAGGATTTGCTAAGGCACAGAAACCTACTGATTCTTCTACCCGGAGGGCCACACTTCTGAGAAGCAATGAGGTACAGGCCCTTCCGTGTTCAAGCTTGTTTCCGTCCAAGGAGCTCATGATCTACCCGTCCCCTTTCCACAGACCTCAAGTCACCCTCTAGATGGCAGGACTTACCCTTCCTTATTCAGACATTTAGCGGGTTCCCACCAGTCCAGAAGAAAAGGTCTTCTCAAGGTGCAAAAGTACTAACACAATCTATCCCCTGATCATCTCTTACAGCACACATTCCCTTGTTCACCCAGCTTCAGATGCCACCAGGCTGGTTTAGCTGGGCCACCACTTCACATTTTCACATGCCCTCACCCTCCAATGGGATGTTTTCCTCCCTTATAGGTCAGCACCCATTCCCTTCCCACAGCTACTTTCTCAGCCCCTCTACACCAGGCTTCCTCCTACTTTCTACCCTTTTACTAATTTGTTTCCTTGACAGAACTTAAGTTCTCCACAACCAACCTTATCTAAGCCTGTTTATTCTGTTGTTGTTTTTCCCCTTGAAATGTGAACTTCATGTTTCCTGGTACTTGGGGAAGAGGCTAGCACAGAGAAACAAGTGTTGAACAAACACATGTGTAAATAAGTCATGGATTCAAGGAGCCCATTCTTGTGGGTGTCCTAACTATGGGTTTCCTCCCATAGCCATTGACTTTAGTATGGCTGATACCGTGGTCACCTTACTTGCTACAGACCCACAACTCATACTTGGTGTCTGACACACAGTTAGATTTTGTAACCTGAATGAATGTGGAGTTGCAGTGAGTCTTGGCTCACAACTTTCCAATTCCATGCCCACAGCACTCCTATATCACACGTCTGTCCAGCACAGTATGGCAAGAGGAGCTTCCCACCACGTGAAATATAATCCAATTGGTCTTCATTTCTGTGCCCTTATCAGCTACCAAAGGGCTTCTTAATCTCTTGGGATAGTGGTACCCAGGAAAGTGTTCTTTACAGGTACAGAATTGACTTATAATCTTGACTGTACACATTCCTCCTCAAGCCCATGGACATCCTGCCCTAAAGACTTTACACAAAAAGTCACTGTTCCATAAAATTAATGGAAGTGATTCAGCATTAATCCAAGATAACCTATTGACCACGTGCCTCTCCAGACCTCGTGTGATGGTTAATTTTGCGTTATCACCTTTCCTATACCTAGTGATAATATCTTGGTCTTTGTTCACACTTCTTTATATCTTGACCAAAAGACAAATATTCCTGAGTGAAAACTCTGGTTTTTATATGTGCAGTCACTGATTTCTCAATGCAGTTATCCTGTTTGGATATAATAGCTGATATATAACCACTCCGAAATCTGCACAATCTTTGTATAACTGTATATTCACTATTAATCTCCAAGAAAAAGACCATCACTATAGTCCTTGTTGCTCCTGGTATCTGTATGATGTTGATCTTTAGCAGGCATTCAACAGATGGTTGTGGAATGAGTAAGAGTTCCATTTGTGTGTATTGTTTTGTAAATGGGTACAAGCTTTCCAAGGATATAGGTACTGTATTCTCTATATATTTTATTGCCCACCAATTTACAACACCTTATGCTGATTGGTTTTAACTACAAACTTGGCATAACCTAGGAGAAAGGATTTTTATTAATTAATCAATTAATTAACTTCCCAGCCCAATCACAGTTCCCCTCCCTCTTCTCCTCCAAGCCCCTCCCCCAACTACTTCTTCTCACTTCCCTTGATAAAGATGCAGGCCTTCCATGCATATCAGTCAACCATGGGACATCAAGCTGCAGTGAAGCTAGGCACCTCCTCTCTAGGAGAAAGTCTTAATGGGGAATTATCTAGAACAAGTTAGCCTATGCGTATATCTATGAAGAATTGTCTTGATTGCTAATTGATATAGAAGACACAGTCCACTATGGGTGGCACCATTCTCTAGGTAGAGGGCCAGTCCTAAACGATGTAAGAAAGGAGAAAGTTAGCTGAGTGAGAGCAAGCAAGCACACAGGCAAGCAAGGGCAAGTTTATTCTCTCTTCGCTCTTAACTGTGGATGTGATGTGGCCAGCTGCTCAAGCCCCTGCCTTGACTTCCTTGAACTAATAGACTGTAACTTGAAATTACAAGCTAAATAATTTCTTTCCTCATGCATGGTGCTTTCTGTCAGGGTTTGACACGGCAACTATTGTATGCTCTACTACTGTGAAGGGACACCATAAACAGGGCGACTCTCATAAAGGAAAGCATCTAATTGAGGTTTAGTTGGTTATCCAGCTGGAATGGATTTTTTGAAACCTCAAAGCCTATCCATAGTGACACACTTTCTCCAGCAAGGCCACACCTCCTAATCCTTTCAAATAGTGCCACTCTCTGGCAATGAAGTCTTCAAATCTATGAAGCCACGGAAACCATTCTAATTCAAACCATCCTAGCAACAGAAATGAAAAAAGGCATGTACCTGCATTTCTTTGCACTAGAAAGTAACCAAGAAAAACTCACTTAATATATACTTTAATTCATAAAGATTAAAACAATTTACTAGCGACATGGTTAAGGCTATTGCTGTAACAGATGACCACATCAAAGCAATGAAAAACCAAGTATTGATATTTGTTTGTTACAAACACATGAATCAAACTGAATATGGTTTCTTGTGTTCCCCTTTCACTTAAATATTCATGTAGATGGTCAGAAACCAAAGATGATTTCTGACAAAAATGAGAACGTATCTTGGGTGTGTATCTAATCTATGTGCAATTGCATATTTAGATTTTGACATATTTTTTGATACATGGCTTCACATTGTTGTTCTAGGCTGGCCTTGAACATATGACAATCCTCCAGAATGCTGGGATTACAGGAAGATGTAATCAGGCCTAGTTCTCTTTGGTTTTCTTGAAAGTAAATAAATACTATTTAAGAAAGTCAATAGAATGGACTATCTAAACAAATAGTCTGGAAAGGAAAATCTTGAACTTCATTTTTAGATAAATTCAAATGAAATGGATCCTGAGTCTAGCCTGGGAAATGTCACCAAAAGCAATGATAGTTATGTTTTGAAATAAACAAGTTATAAATTATTTTCTGCATGACAAATAGGTCCTTTTAACCCCTTTAGAAGTGATTCTAGCTCTTTACACTGTTTGTCTGGGCACTGAATATTTAGCTATCTTTTGACTCATTATCTATTTGATTAATGTGGTAGTTTGAATGTAATTGATCCCCATGATCTCATAGGTGGTGGAGGTGTGGTTTTGTTGGAATGGGCATAGCTTGTTGCAGGAAGTGTGTCACTGTGGGGACAAGTTTTGAGGTTTCCTGTGCTCAGGATACCACCCAGTGTCTCAGTCAACTTCCTGTGGCCTGCATATCAAGATGCAGCCAGCACCGCATCTGCCTGCATGCTGTCATGTTCCCCACCATAATGATAATGGACTTAACCTCTGAAACTATAAGCAAGCCACCTAATTAAATGTTTATTTATAAGAGTTGCTGTGGTCATGGTGTCTCTTCACAGCAATAAAAACCTCTAAGTGAGATGAGTTTAACTTATTTTTAAATTATTATCTTTTAGCTAACAAACAAACACAGCAGAAACTCTTCCCTAAAAGGGGAAGACAAAAGTGTCTTCAAGAGAGAAAAATTCCTGGTGACAGAAGCCATCCTTCAGTCCAATTCACTCCTTAGACTTCTAGTAAACCCAGTTGTCTCTATCTAACAGGATAAAATGAATTGGTCCAGTAGGCAAGCAGATTTTCATTCTATATAAATGATTGTGGCAATCACTACTTTAATTCATACTCCTCTTAGAACCACTAGGATGACAATATTAATCTAACCACAATTGCTTCTGAAGCAAGGGAACGCAGACAGAGATGAGGCTACATGTCAGTCATACAGTTGGTGAACTCTGGAACTAAAGACCAGTGCAGTCTGAATCCAGAGGCCTAGGCTCCTCCACAGATCTCCATTCTTGGGAGCTCCACCCAAAGGCCTTGCAAGCCAAAGACAAAGATCTCACATCTGCAAACAAGGTCATCGCCTCGGGAACTCATCCATAGACTCATAAATCCCCATAGTAATTGCCTGTAATTACTTGCTACAAGGCCAATAATACCATCTTGAGAGGAAAATGTTAATTTCCAGAGCAAAGGTTGAAAACTCTATTGAGTTCTGTGAAAATGGAGTTAGTGAGCTAAGACGGATTGATGAATGTTTCAGTTTTTTCCCAAAAATGTGATTTCAGCTCTTTTTTGTTTTATTTCATATTTTTTGAGACAAAGGTTTTCAGTATAACCCTGGATGACCTGGTACGTAGTATGTAGCTGAGGCTGGCCTTAAATTCATGGCAATCCTCCTGCCTCAGCCTCCTAAGTGTTAGAATAACAGACATACCCACTACACCCAGTTTGGAAAATACCTATTTTAACTCACAAGCAAATAGAAAACGGGTGTATCACTAATGCTTGCAGGTAAGAGTTCTAAAGTTCTTTATGCACAAAGAACATTAGCATTCTCCACTCAAAAGCAAGGCTTTTTATGAAATGTCAAGAGGTTTTCCCACTCACTTAAGAAAAATGTCTTCACCCCAAAATACAAGCAAGTGTTCATTTTCTACACTAATGGGAAACAAGAGTAGCCTGGTCTCAAGTCCCTGAAAAAGAATCCCATTTGCTCAATATCTTTTTTATCTTTTGTCACTTACTAATGTGTAACCAAATGACCCAATTTGAGTCTCATCACCTGTCCTTTCTGGCTCACACCAATCTGTTACAAGCGCTAATGAATGGGAAGGTCCAGAAGCCCAAAGAGGCAAAAAGCAGGATATGCAGAGGACACAAAAGAGGGAAAGAGAGAGGGAGGGAGACCTGCAATTCAACTCCACACCTTCTTTCTCAAAGAGGAAAATATCTGATTTCCAGTCTAATTTTCACAGGTAACATGACATATGTCAGAAGAATAAATTCACGCACGGGCTGGATTACTAAGAAACTCACTCACCTTTGCCCAGTGCTGAGTGAACAGCTATTTCTGATCAATAATAACCAGAAATGGACAGAAATAAAGAATGAACGAAAAGGAGAGGGTGCTTGAAGGTCAGAGGATACAAAGGAGACAGAGCCCATCCTCTGTTTTGGGAAGCACACACAGGCAGAGTCCTCGAGCATCGTACTTAAACACATAGCACCAAGGACCCAAAACAGCCCCTTTTTTTAAGCACTGGCTCCCTGCCTGCTTTTGAGGATAAGCTATAAATCATTTCATTTATGATCCCATCGTGGAGAGAGAATCAATGTGTCATCATATAAAAGTTCACACAAACACGTCCAGAATTGCAAGTGGGAATTTTTGCTTACAAAAAAAATCATTTGGGAAGCTGATGACACTGGAGAAGGCACAGCTGCAGCAGTGACAAACTTCAGGATGGAGCAAGGAGGGCCATGTGCTGCGGTAACAAACCTGTAGACCGAGTCAGAAACCGTCACGCTCTAGACAGAAATCCACCCAGTAACAGCTCAATGGCATAAGCAGACCTCCCTAAACCTGGTTTTCTCTTTAAAATGAGAGATTACAACTGTGCTCCCTAAATGCCTTCTGGCACCACGCATGTGTAACTGAGACTCTCTCTCCCATGGCTCAGACCAGCAGGAACAGCTGCGGCCAGCTAGAATTCATTCAACGAGTCCCATGAGAGTACAGCCCATTTCTCAGAATTCTTTCCTAAGAGTACCAAAGTGCAAAAGAGAGGTTTGGAGGAGAGGGAAGTGTCACAGTTAAGTCTTCTTGTTACTCGTCCGATAATGATGGCACCACCCATGCCAACACAGGTAACTGTCAAGAAGAACCATCCCCTCATTACCAACTGCTAACAGGATTGACCCTCACCTGCTGGTCGCTCTTCTAATAGGAGGCAAGAGGAAAGGAAAATAAAACCAGCAGGAAGGATGACATGAGGAAGGTGGGAAGCAAATCCAAGTCAAGTGCTTAGTGACTTGTTCTAAAGACTCATAGGGACTTATTTAGACAGTCCTGCTAAATGGGAGTGGCCCACAAGAACTCCAAGCTCTGTGTTCCCTATCGTCTTCCCTTGCCTGTGGGGAATTCGAGAAGGCCATGGGGCACTTGTCGGGCAGATTTACTATCTAACCTGTCAAGAGAACTGTTATCATTTGAAGGATCACAGAGCTAGGTACGTGTAATCTAACTGAATGGAATACCATTGAAATAAATTCAAAGAACTGGCTGCCTCCAATACAGGATCCCACTGTCCAGTGCCTGAGAAACTGTGTATTGTCATGCAGCGAGGGTGGCTATTAGGTGAAGCTGTAGGACAGTGTCGCCATGGGTCTGAACAATGCCAGGAGTCTGAACGGCTGAGGAGTGCTCTGGGCTCACATGTCCTGGGAAAGGATGTACCCGGCAGGAAGTGCCAAGGCATGCTGTGTGAGAAATGGTGGTTCATTGGTTGCCAGACTGCTAAGTACAGAGGAGGAAAACAAATGGAGCCCTGGGTACATGAACCTGGAAGAAGGCTGAGATGTTCTGGAAAATAACAATGTATGGCATCCTAAGTTAAAGGGATAGTCATTGCAAATCCAAGCCTCTAACGGGTTGGAGGATTCCTGCCCTCCACAAGGTGTCTCACACGCATCAGCCCAACCTTCGCTCACTACTTCTGTATAGCATGTAGTGTGTGTTCCTGTGTCTCCAGATGACACCATCTGCAAACATTTCCTGGTTACACCAAAGCGCCTCACTGTGTCTTCTGAGAATTAAGGAGGACTGCTTTTGTTATTGTTGTACCAGCAGCAAAAACTGATTTCCCCTCTGAGCTTGATTTTTGGTAGAGACGGTAGGAAAATCAAGGAGTAACAGGGAAAGTTTAGTCTCAGCATCCACAGCTGAGAGAGCCCTTTGCACCTACCCACAGGTGTCACCGAGGCTGGTCTGGGATTATGGTAAGACTCGGCCTTGCCAGAGTGAAATAGATGTTCTGCGTGAAAGACTCTCTGTGCGTTTGGCATCATACTTGATCTGTCCTCTTCTCCAGCATCCTGTGTGCACATCAGTGCTGTGGTCCCTGAGTTAGGCTATTGTGGGTTTGATCTCTCAACTCATCTTTCCTTCCAACCCCCTCCTCAGCCATTGTTGGTAGAGTTCAGGAAGCTAAGACTATTTCAAGCCAACAAAAACCTTCCCCTTTTCTTCATTTCTTCGGGTCATCCATTCTTCTAGCTTTCTTAGGTGCTTCTTTTGCAGGGCCTAGAACGGTGCCTAGCACACAGTAAATAGTCAATCTGTGCAGAAAGCATGGATGAAGGAACTGAGTCAGCCACCCATTGAAGCAAGCTGGAGACGTGATAATATCAACTGGATGAAGGGGGGGCTTGTCAGAAGGCTCTGTTGCTCGTTGTAAACCAGGTTGTTAACAGTTACTTTAATTACTCTCCAATAAATAAGAGCAAAGGCGCCATGCAGTACCCAGGGAGTCAACAAATTTAGTCAAACAAGGATTTTTGGAGCCCAAGGAACAAGTTAGGCAGCAGGTAAAGCTGGCTGACAACTTTAGGAACAACTGTATTGCTCACCCCCAGCCCAGATTGTCCCAGTTCCCAGCTTAGCAGATTTCTGAATCTGAAAACCTTCTCATTTCTAGATAGCATCCTCTGATGGTTTTGTCCACACAGTGACATTGGAAGCAGCAGGAAGTCTCCTGATGCAGGAGCATAGACTCCCAGCCTCCATTTCGTCTATTCTGTCTGACCTTGCTCAGAGGAAGATCAACATTAACATTATATGTTCTTATTTCTCTTATACATAATATTCAAAGCAAACATTGTACTGGGTCAGAAATTCTCTGGTTGTCCTATTAGTTAGTTCTCCAAGTTATAAAATTGTTACAGAGTCAAGAAACAAAACTCAACCAGAAATCTTGGATTTCACGCTCTTCCCCATCCCCGGTGTTTTCTTCAAATGCAGCTCGCTCTGGGGGCCAATTATTCATCTGTTAGCCACTGGGCTGGGCTTCTGAGAGCTAAGGCCACACGTATTCTAAGCACCTGGAAACCATGGCTGGCATACTTCCAGCCTTGTGCCAACTTCATTTCCCAGAAACATCTTGGAATGTGTTTCTGGGAACCCTTTAGTAGCCTTGCGTCAGAGCAGGGTGAAAGGAGACATCTCAGGGGGCTCAGGAACTCTCCAGTTCCTTTTCTCTACGTTTTCATCAAGAGGACTTCAGAGACACAACCCTAGAAAACCACACAACGACATTTAACGGGGTCTGTCCTCCAATGATCACTATTTTAGACTGTGACCTTGATTTCCCTACACACCCCACTGTGCACAGGAGCTGCCCTGTGCTTCTGCACCTCTATGCACACATGCAGCCCCTCAAATAGCAAGCCACCTCTCAAGCCACGGCCAAGTTCAAGTTTTCCTGCCAGAAGCCACCCAACATAAAGTGTTACAAACTAAACAAACAGGTGGAGGCTGGGAGAGCAGGGCTCATTCATGCCCCACTGAGAGGAATGTGTGATCCTTCCTAAACCTTTCTTATTTTAGGGAAATTTTCTGAGACTTGCTTTCTGAGCCCCTATTTCTGAAGTTCTATAATGCCCCCAAATTAAGAGAATCACCCTGTGACAACAGAAAGAAACATTGTTTCTATAGTGCTCAGCGACATTCATAATTACAAGTAGGGCCTCTTTACCAATCCGTCTTTTACTTTCTCCCTCTTCCATATAATATTTTCCTTATACTTTATCTTTATAATTATCAAAATACATATTTATCAAGACTTATCATTATCTAAATAATGGCAAAGTCCATGATTGATCTAGATGGACAGTCACTCTCCTGGTCAATAACAATGGCAATGTAAAACATGAGTGGGAAATTCTTTATCAAAGTGCCTCCACAGACTCAGGTAGAATGGTCAGGTGACATCTGTATAATAACTAGAAAGTTCTGTCTAACAGAAAAGATGTCCCCGGGGTTTCAAAGTTCAAACACAATGAACAGGCAACCCAAGAAAGGTTGTCAGATTATCCCAATAAGATAATAAATAAAATGCAAGGCAATGGTCAAATTTAAATTTCAGATTTAGAAAACAAATTTTTAACAAATTGTCACATGAGGCATAATTTGAAAGTTATTCTTTACTTATCTGAAATTGCGACTTGCATTTGATCTGGAAGCCCTAAATATGACACGTTTAAGGAAGGCATAAAGATGGGTGGGACCTGCCACAATTACATCCTTGAGCTCTCAACAGTAGAAAACGTTGATGATCACGGGCTTACTCATTATTTTCTCCTCAACAGACCAACTCCCACTTGAGCGACGAGAGCGTACACCTGGACCAGTAGTTTGTCCCATTAAATTAACATTTACCTGTTTCCTGTAGTGATCTGGGAGGTAGAGGGCTTCATCTCGTGATCTGCCCAGCGCAAGTCACTGTATTAATTACCCTACTGTTGTGGGGAAAAAAAAAGTACCATGATCAAAAGCAGTCTATGGAAGAAAGACTTTATTTTCACCTATCGTTTCAGAGGTTTAAGAGTCCATGGTGACACGGAAGAGTGACAGCAAGCATTGGGAATGGTAGGGGCGGGAAACTGAGAGCACACATCTTCACAGCACAAGGCCGAGAGAGAGAGAGAGAGAGAGANCCCCCCCGACAAACTTCCACTAGCGAGGCTTAACCACCTCCCCCAAAGAGTGCCACCAACTGCAAACCTACCTAGGGCTAAAGTACCTGTGCCTATGGGAGACACTCTTCATTGAGACCACCATAGTTACCAAAAAGAAGATTCTTCATCTGTTGTTAGGGACGTTCCATGAGGCACTTGGATTTCAGTAAGCTTTCTCAGCTCCCCTCCATCTGCCAATGTTAGTGTTTGGTAGAGCGCATCAGAAAGCTGTGGTCTAGCATCTGGAGTGGGAGCTCAACTGGTAGAGGGCTTGCCTAGCATACATGAGGTTTAATCGTCAGCTCTGTACGACGTAAGTGCGGTGGCAACTGCCTGCGTTCACAGCACTGGCGAGGTCAAGGAGTGAGAATCAGAAAGTCAAAGTCATGATTGACTATAGAGTAAGGTCAAAACTACCTTGGACTGTCTGAGTGCAACATTTTTCAGAAGGAAGGGAGAGAAGAGAGGAGAGAGGAAGGATGGAGAGGAGAGATTTTGACTCCAAGATTAAATGATCATCTTCCATGGAGAAGGATTGACTTATAAGTGGTCATTGACCTGACAGTCTTACACCCAGTATCACTGATGTCCAGGGAACCCTTAGAGTGAAGGACAAGTACCTCTCAAAATATCATAAGAATAGGTTTGCTTCCCTAGTGAAAGTCACACTACTGAAAAGATAGTGGTAGTTTTTCAAAACAGAAGAAAATACTTATTGACCTACAATTGTTCATAAAAGGAGAAGGAAACATGAAAACCAGTGTAAAGAAGCCCACAGAATGTCTTCTCCCCTCAAACAGGCTCGTATTACACACAGAGACACACAGTGCCCATGAAAGCATATTCATTTCACACTTGCTAGCTTCACAGTGCTGTGAAGTGTAAAATGGTTGCTGATGCCTTTTCAAATACTTTAATTGACAGTTCTAATAATTCCTTAACTCCTTAAAAAATGTTAAAGTGAAAAAACTGTTGTCCACCTCCTTAATTCTTAATTCTATCTGGGTAAATATAAATTCCCACAGAGCAGGCTGTCATTTTGTTTTGTAGTTATAAAACAACCAGCCACAATAAATGTGTTGACCATCTATTGGGAATTCTAATGACACACGTCACATGTGGCTCCATCCATTGTTGTGCTTATTAAATTTACATTTCATTTCCTGGGACAACATTCAACTACAGAGGGAAAGTGTTCATAGGAAGCAGGACAAAGTCGGCACTAAGCTTATAAATTAGTCTCCGAGAAGACACAAGATTTTCAGCAGCGACAACCTGCGTTCTTCAATTCTGTCATTTCTAAAATGACCTCATGTGAGTCTCCTTGCACTGGTAAGAAAAGAGTTAAAACAGCATCCAACCGCTCTTGAAATCTGAAGAGAGTCAATCCAAGGCTCTAGAGAAATCTGGCAAGGTAATTTCTAACCTTTAAGCTTTGGAAACAGAAAAAAAAAGAGAAAACAAGGAAGGTACTCTTCAATCGAAAGTAAACAATATAATAATTAGGGCTGAGAGAAAACAATCTAAACATAAGCATAGGAGATACGTCTCCACCGTGGAGCTAAAGATGAACTCCAAACAGAGGTTAGCATTTCTCGCATGGACCATGGACCAATTAAACAGATGGACAGTCTGGGCTAGTACACTTTCTTCAGCCATCATGTTAATTTCTTAGCAACCAGAATCAACCATTCCCTCATTCCACTTTGTTTTTGTTGAGCTTCCATTGCAAATGCCTGAACTACAACAATTAGCCCAGATGCAGTGTCCCCGGGTGGATGGGATTGACTGTGCTTCTTTCTATTAAGTGTTGGGACCAATTGAGTCCTGGCCTTCAGCTGCTCTTCCCTGTCTAGAG
>LOJH01047758.1:333-13150 GCA_001685095.1 Ellobius talpinus
CAAAAGAACTTTGGGTGACTGTCCAGGCAGCGAGATGTCTCTCTCATTTCTAGAATTTGGAAAATGACACTCTTAACAAAACACACGCATACACACACACACACACACACACACACACACACAACTGAAGCTAAAATCTTCAGCAGATCTGTTTTTACAAAGAGCAATAAAGTGAGATCTTCAAGTTGAAAGGAAGGATATCAATAAGAAAGAAGAAAACATGAAAAGGTACAAATTTTATTACTAAAATTATAAAAACAAATTCAAAAATTCCAATATTGCAAGTAAGGTTGCATAAGGAATATATTTGATATGAAGACTAAAAACAAAAACAATAACTAGGTTGTATGTTAAGTTATAGACAACCTGCAATGAAGGTATGTTAAGAAAAATAAAAACATAAATACACAAAGATGATTTTTTTAGTTATCAATTCATAAATATATTTATGTACTTTCTATATGTATTAATGTATCATGTATCTCACACAAAATTTTAATGTTAAACTTAGGAATTAACAAAAATCAATAATTTTGTTTACAGAGTAGGTTTATTAAGTCCCTAACAATATCAAATAAAGAAAAATTCAAAATAAGTTCAATAAATGTAACTATATAATTCTCTCCTTGAATGTTGCACATTAATTGAAATGAATTTAGGAAACAGTAAATCTTAGAAACATTAGTATTTTTTCATCTGATTATTTAATTTGATTTTCAACACCAAGTATTTTTCATGATTATTTTTAAGATTTCATTTAATTTTCAGGAAAAAAATCAAGTTTTATTTTTTTTAAGTTTCATTTTGCTAACACATTTAGACCTGTGAGTAACAACACCAAAATATCTTCAACTCAGTATGTGGGCTTTTATCAGTTCTGACTCCCTGCTAAATTTGAAGACCAGCTTGAGAGGTTCCGCTCGTGTATTTCCCCACGGTTGTGTTTTGTAAATGCAAGTCTCTTCCAAGTGTTGATTTTAACATTTCTAGCTGTGCAGTCTTGAGTAAAACCTTCACTCCCTCTGACTATTGCTACATGCTTAAAACCATGGAGGGCTACCGATGGCTTCCTCCCAGTGCTATCAATGTCAGGGAAATGTAGGAAATAAATATATTTTTATAGTAATTTTTCAAACTTTATATTCTTTTTAATTTTAGGTTTATACATACATTTTAAATACTATTCTCATTTACATTTCACCCAAACACAGTGGATCTCAAGGTTTTGGTAATGTGGCAGGCGATTACAGCAAATATTGCATTTTATTGATACCTCAGGATAAGATTATTTAAGCAATGTCTCGATAGTGCAGGACTGACCAGGAAACAAGTGGAATGGATGACCATATTATTCCAAATTATTCCATAACAAAGTTTTTCAGATTTGTTGTTCTACATATTTGCATTTTAAACTCTTATGGTCGGATGTAGTTGGCAACTGTTAAAGGAGTCAGTTTTCTTTAAGAAGGTGGTCCCTTATGATCAACCATACTCCAGTGGATGGATCCACACCCATGCACATACTGGTAGCACTAATTGAACTCAGTGAGTTTTTTAAGAGAGACAGATAGACAGACAGATAGACAAATAGACAGATAGATAGACAGACAGACAGACAGACAGACAGAGAAATAAAAGAAGATATAAAATGAAGAGAATGTGGTATACTTTGGATGTGGGAATTAGAAGGAATGTGATCAAAATTCTATGTACACATCTATGAAATACCCAATTAAAATATTATATAAAAAATTGTCTTTTTGTTTATCCTGACTTTGTGTAAGCTTTGAAGTGTGTTTAAGTGAAAAGATATTTCAAGTAAATATTCCACAAATGATGGCATCAACAGAGGATCTGCTTAATAATGAACATTTATCATAGCCATCAGTTCATATCATCTGTCATCAACGTGATACATCTGTGCTCTACTCTGTCTGTTCCCAGATGCCACTGTGGAATATGGGAAGGGCATGGGATATTCAGGAAGCAATTTAAATTCAACAGTCGTTTGGGACAGAAATGGCGAGAAAGAGAACATCTGGGCTAAGTGAGACAGCAGAGAAGAAAAAAATATTCTGATATCATATTCAATGCCCAGCCCACATTTGAGGAAATGAGGTTGACTAGGAAGCAAGTATCTGTGCATCCAGAGCACAAGCCAAATCCAGCTCCAGGAACAGAAAACACAGTCACTGCAATGTGTTTTCCAAAAAAAGTTACATGCACATGCTGTAAATTCTCCAATATTTGTTATTTTAAATCATTATTATTTAATAATGGAGTATTTCATATGTGTATACAATGGGTTTTGATCAAATCAACCAGCGACTCCCTACGCTCTAATTCCTACCAGAAACACTCCATCAGGTCTCTCTCCCAAATTCAGAAACTTGCTCTTTAACCCACTGAGTTTAATTAGTGTTGACTTTAATTTTATTTTCATAGGTATTGGCCCACTCAATGGATCATGGGCAACCTATCAGGAATCACATCACAGGAGAAAATGGACTGTTTTTCCAGGAACAACCAATAGCTCCCCAGCTAGAGGTAGTGTTTCCTTAGCTTCTCCTGTGTGGAAGCCGGAATTGACTGGTTTGGTCTAGTCCACATATAATGAATGCAGCCACAGAAGCTTGAGTTGTGTACACAATAGCCCAGTCACAATAACTCAGTCTTTTTTTCGAGCAAGAATTTCTGTCCCATGTGAAGGAATCACTCTTGAAGGGATGCACAGTTTGTTTCATATGTCTACTTAGAGAAAGGGGAGTTGATGATTCTTTTCTCAATTTAATTACATGGTCACCTGAGAATTCCCTTCTTTGCATAAAGAAAAAAAACAAGATCTCACACTAGCATGAAGGAACATATTTGTAGGAAAATCATGCAGGATGATTTTAACACAACTATTAATGCTTTATTATTAAGTGCTCAAATTGGCAGGGGGATGATTTGGACTCCTCTCAGCAGAGTCACTCTCTAAAATACTGTCTCAAAGTTCAAATTGGGTTCATGTTCTGCTGGCTTAATTAAGGAAGTTGACTTCATGCATGTTGGAGTTAGAAAGTAAGGCTTCCCCAAGAATTTCAAAATAAGAAAGGTTTTTGCATATTTTAAAAACTACTTCTTTCACAGGTCTTCCAACTCTGTTCCAAGTTTTTCTCCTGATATCTAAAAATAATCATAAATGCCTGCCCTGTGTCACAAGATGGGGGTTTCTACAGCAGTATTAAAGGGAACTGACACCAGGTTGGTGTCACCGGTCCACCATGCATCACTGTTGCCTTCCCATATGTTAACTTGGAAAACCAAGGTGCTCTAGTTAATCTGGTGGAAGCCATTAAGACATAGCAATGGCAGAAATTATGATATCTGCCATTAGAGAGACAAAGTCCTAAGTCCAAAATCTGTGATTCACATCGCCAAGATGGAAAAGGCAAAGCTCAAAGAACTCACTAAACTGTGTTAAATGTACACTGATAAGTTTTATGTACATAAACATAAATAAAAGTTGCCCTTCAAAAAAGGGGAATCACAATTTTTCATATATATTCTTATTTTCTGAGTTATAACAAAAATAGTTGTCTTGAAAGCACTTCTAATTTATAATTAATTCCTTCAATGATATTTGCTATGTGCCTTATACCACTGTAACACACTAAAAGCACTATAAATCTAATCCACAAAGTACTGTCCATGAGGTAGACAATACATTTATCTCCAAATATAGGTATGGCAAACTCACATATGTAACTTGGCCTTGAACTCAGCTCTGGATCTTGAGTCAGAATCCATACTGTAGCAAGTGACAAGAACCCCCTATAACCTACTATCTAAAATTGTGGGAGAAGGCAAGAGGAAGCACTGCAAGAATGACATGGCCATTCTTAACTGAAATGTCCTCATTTCTTGCTTCAATATAATTTTCCTAGCTACCATTTTTAACTGTCATCGTAAAGTCTGGAAATATACCACAGTCATTTATTAAATTGAAGTCTATTAAAATAAGAGTGCTAAGTGCTAATCAGATCCATGTGCTTTTCAATTAACTGGTAATCCATATCTATTTCTCAAGTTTGTGCTAATTAATTGAGCACTTTGAGAGAACTATTTAAGATAATAATTTATAGAAATTAATATGCAAAATATAAAACTCATGAAGTGATTAATTTCTTTTTCTCCCTCTCTCTTCACCCTCCCTAGTGACTCCTCCCCTTCTGCTGTCAGTTTGCCGAAAATTTCCTCACATTAGGACCCTAGAATGAGGAAAACATACTTGACATATACTGAAACGCTGAATCCACATGGAAAAAAAGTGAACCATTTACCTCTCTCCTGAGGAGTAATAATTTGTATTGCATCCTTTCCTGGTCATTTAGACTTGTCATATTGTTTGCCATTGTTTTATTAACTCAGATTTAGTGGAACAATATATCAAATTCCTGGATTTATTCGTTAATACAGTGGTTTAAAGTAGCAATGCAAATTCCAAACGTAGCCTTTCCGTATCAGATAAGAGTACAGATAGGATCACAGAGGAACCATGGAAATAAAAGAGCCCTGAGAAGTAGATATCTAATTATTGAAGTGTCCATCTTTTGTAGGGGAAATAATAAATTCTTTTACCAAGAGATTTGTTGCTTCCTGAGACACTGCTAGTACAGCCACTGAGAAAGGCTTGAAGCAGAGATGGATGACCCACCCGTGGGAAATGAAGAAGTTTCCCACTAGTTCCTGCACAGGAAGTCCACATTTCTGCATTGAGACGACAGTATACACTCTGTTGTGATTTGAGCACAGTAAATATGTGCATGGATATGTATATATGCAAATGTATTCACATATATTTCAATATGTTTAAATGTCTTGGGAGGGATATTTTCATTGGACATGGATTTCTTTTGCTCATAGGGATTTGTTTCATTTTTCTCCTTGGAAGACTTGTAGTTCATAACTGTGAGACACTAGTCTCAAACAGAAGAAAGAAAAGGTATAGCAAGAAAGGAATAGACGTGCTCTAGCTGAACTCCTGGTGAATGGAGCATGGAAATAGGTGTAGGGAATGTGTTCCCACAAATCAAACAAGCTTCTAGGCTTAGCAGCAAGTCCATGAACTACAGTCTTCTTGAAAGAAGACTACAAACCCTTCCCTAACAGGCAAGAAACTGTGATAATTTTAAACGTAAAGACGTTCTTTAACTCTTGAAATTTGTATTCTGTAGGATTTCATTTTTTGCACACTTAGACATTAAACGGAATCTGTTATTACTATTCTTCCGCTTTTGCCTTCAGCTGTGTCTACCTGTATCCTGACTGTTTATGTTGTTGTTTATTGTAGTTAACTTGACAGGAGCTGGAGTTTTCTGAGAAGATGGAATGACAACTGAGAAAAATGCCTCTATAAGACTGGCCCGACAGCAAGCCTGTGAGGGAATTTTCACAAATAGTGATTGATGTAGCCCATCCCATTGTAAGCAATGGGAGTTCAGGACAGCTGGTCATGGGGTTTATAAAAAAGCAGGCTGAGCAAACCATGGGGAGCAAGCCTGTAAGCAGCACTCCTCCACGGCTTCTGTTTCAGTTCCTGCCTCCAGGTTTCTCCCTGCTTAAGTTCTTCCCTTGGATTCCCCACCAACAATGGTGTGTGATCTGACACTTGCAACCTAAAATAAATCTTTTCTTGCCCATGTCCCATTTGATAGTGTTTTAACAGCAATAGGAACCCAGAGAGAGAAATTGGTACCAAGAGTGGATCGTTATTGTGACAGACCTGACCATGTGTTTTTGGGAGGATTGTGGTGGCATTTTATCTTTGGACTGCAAAGTCCAGCTCAGAGTTCAATTTTCTGTTCTCTGGATCTAGAAGATAAGGGTTTTGAGAATCATGAAGACAATGGAGACCTGGCATGTGAGTTTTCAGAGGGAAATTTGAGAGTCCCTTAAAGATTCTATGGTACTGTCTGATACCTTGTATTAAAATCCTGTGTTTCTAGTCAGGTAGGGCTGAAAAATCAACTAAAATTAAGAAGAAACTGGTATCATTTAGGCAAATCTTCTGAAAAGTGTTATTTTATAGTCAACCCATAAAAGTTTGTGGTACAGAGGCAGCCAAGGTTGTATCTCAGACTCACAATCAAACTTGGCAATATTTAAAACCCGGTGGTACTGGTTTTAAATGCATCAGACAGTCATGGAGATCACTATGTGGCAGGGTCAGGAGTCTTTAAGAGAACCCAGGAGACACTACTCGTGAAGGTACATCCAGTTATAGCAAAGACACTATCATTTTGGAGATGCAGTACCATGTGCCACAGGCTGTCACCATAGCAGCAGGTGTAGAGCTGACCAGACTTGAGCTTAGGACACAATCTGAGTGTGCTGTTAGATAAATGGCGCCCTTTAGAGGATCATTTATGAATCACCAATGTCCAATGTTGAGCTTTTTACACTGTTCAATTTTGGTTTTCCTTTGATCTGATTATAATTGTGTCCTGGCTCTTCTGTTTTGAAGTTAGAAGTATGAAACTTACTTTTATTTTACAGGAGCCTATAGATAGGAGCCTTTGGAATTTGAGAGAGACTACATTTTACAGAGACTTTGAACTTCGCAAAATATTTTGGAAGTTTTAAAGAGACTGAACTTTTAACATTTTTGAATTTTTAAAGACTGGGCTTTTTTAATGTTGAAATGTTTTATGTTGTGTTATTGATATTAATATGAGACCTGGGAGATAAACAAGAAAGGGTAGTTTATAGCTGAAAAGTGATGTCTTTGTATAATCATGTTGACAAGGACTCAATTATCTTTTATTTCTTTTGTCAACTTTGTAATGGTTTGTCCTGTCCCTTTAAGAGACAAGACCCCCATCCCTCCTTTCCCTCCCTCTTCCTTCTGCTTCCAGCCTGCATGTTCTCTCTCTCTATCCTGTCTCTCTTTGGAAGAGGTGGCTGCTGCCTCTTCTCCTCTCTCCCCCTTCCTTTCCCTCTCCTCTCTCCCCCCTCTCTGTTTCTCTCTCCCTCCTTCTCCCTCTCCCCATTTCCTTCCCTTCCATAACCCACTGAATAAATAATACCCAAACCGTCTCTCTGCATGGCATGGCTATGGGTCTCTCACTGCAGTGGCCAGCTGTGCCCCGCAGCTCCCAACCTGAGACATGCCACCCCTCGTGGCCTGCTGCCCCTCAGACACTGCACCATTTTATCTAAACCATAACAAACTTTACACAAGCTAGAGTTATTGATAAAATGCCTCCATAAGATTGACCTGTAGGGAGGTATATGGAGTCCTTTCTTGATTAATGAGGTATATAAGAGAGTCTAGTCCATTGTGGGTGGTTTTGCACTTGTGTAGGTGACTCTGGGATATAGAAGAAAACTGAATAAGCAACATTCCTTATGGCCTCTGCCTCAGCTCCTGCCTCAGTTTCCTCCTCTGCTTGAGTTCTTGTCTTGATTTCCCTCTGAGATAGAGTATGACCTGAGAGCTATAAGCAGAAATATACTCCTTTCTTCTGATGTTTCAGTCATGGTGTTTATCACAGCAGTATGATCCCTAGGTAAGACAACATGGTACTTAGAGAATCTGTCAGGAGTCTAATATCCTATGGGTAGGAACTATATATAGTGAATCAACCTATACCTGAGTGTAAACTAGGTATATACTCCATATGTATGTATGCATATATGTATGTATGTATACACACATATACATACACACATATACATATACACACAAACACATATACATACAAACATGCATATAGATGGAATAGTTGAAACACCAACCACTAGAACCGTCCCATCTGTGCTTCAGAGGAAAATGCCTAGAAAAATTATCTAAAGCAAGATGAACTCATACTCAAGACTAACTGGAAAGAACTCAGTTAGCTTGTACCCAATCAATATCTGCGATCTTATGGAAGCACTGGTTTTAAGTTCTAAGCTAATTCACTGTGAAGGCCCCAAAATGTGAACCTATTTCCACCTTATCTGAAGGTCAGAGAGTTTTAGCTTATTCAAAGTTGTTGACAACACCCTGACTTAGGGTGTAGTTACTTGATGCTTTTGACATTAAGATGACCCATACAAGCAGATCCACTCTACCCTGAACAAAGGTCAGAGAATTCAAGCATACTTTTCCTTTTGTATTAAGAGGTTTGAACGTGGGAGCACCTGCCTTCAGTATACTTGGTCTAGGGTGGGTTCACTGCCTAAACAACAGAATCTTTTTCTCATGAATTAATGGCTTGATGTCTCAAAGTACTGAAGCAAGTAGCTGTTCTAATTATCTTCTGTATCATGTTAAAGCAGTCTTTTGCCTTCTCCCCTCTGTTGTATTGGGGCATAAAAGTGTATAGAAAATTAAACATGGGCAATTTCAGTATTCACTACAGCTTCCTCCCAGTACTGTCCTCTGTTTCTGTTTTATTATTTTTACACATGTCTTCATTCGGTTTACTAACTTTTCTAATCCTCATGCCCCTAACCTGGTGAGTGGTATATTTGTCAAAGCTGGTCCCCAACAATTCACAGGACTGTATAGGAACTTCCTTTTTGGTGGCAGAAGTGATAATGGATGTATCCCTTTAACTAAAAATATGGGAATTAAAGGTAGTAATGGAGGGAAGAAAAAAGAGAGTTACAATATCTTGGGTAAAGTTATATTGTTTTTAGATTTTTAGTGCTCCAAACTATCTCTAACAGTGGCACACTGATTCAGAGAGTGAACCTTTATTTAGAAAGGTATAGTATAAGAACACATGTCTTTAGGTTCTTAGTTATCATCAAAAGTCTTATATCTGGAAACTCATTTTGTATATGACCCTTTGGATCACTTTATTGAGTCATATTTAAATAGCTCAGTGTCGTTTTGCTTGGCAATTAACTACAGAAGTTAGCAAACACAGATATAGGGCCAAAGAGATGATTTTACAATGTTTTGGATCCTTCATCAAGAGTCCTCTTGTTTGTTCACTAGGCACAGGTACTGCCTTCTGAGTGATATTTAGAATTCTGACCCTGCGTACAGAGCTATCTCCAAGCTCACTGTCATCTGCCACCTACTGTTTTTCCACTAATACTAACACACGTTTGCCCTGATGTGTTTGTGTTATTTGGAAAATGAACACATACCAATTAAATTCAACAATAAAAATGGCCCAGTGTGTGTAATGAAGCAATAAAAGCAATATTCTTGCTAAGTGTCACCATCACAGTTTGAGATTCTAAATTGCTGCTGAGAAGCAATTTCTAAAACAATTACTTATGGGCAAATATAGTAATAATATTCAAAGTCAGTCAAAGTTGAAAATCAAACCGGTAAGAATGGAAGTCACAATTTAAAGTTGGCATTCTCTCTATGCACAGGTACCAGACCTGAGTTTGTGTGTGGTAAGGTATTTTAATTACTTAAGCTTTAATCCCCTGAGGATAGCTGCACTTAAAAGCTATGGTAAACAGATGTCTTGTGGATAATTCTTTTCTTCAGTTCTTTTAAACTCATGTTATTAAACTTAATTTGATTTTTAGAGAAGCCAGAAATTCTTTATAAGTTATCTAGAAGCAGTTTTTGAAAATACTTTGAAGAGATTTGCTGATGCCACACACCATATGGTGAATAGTCACAAGTATATGAAGCAATTGGTAGAATCATAAACCATAATGTCCAGGGTTATTACAATAAGGTATTTTAAGTAATATACAACAAATTCCCCAGGACCTTCTGAAATTATCTACCACTAGAGTAACGGTAAATATTTAGTAAAATCAACCTTTGTGGACTATCTTGTAATTCTTTAGTATTTCTTCATAGTGATAACAAACCTTTAAACATAGTCTTCCACATAAGCTTTTGTTACTCTGCCTTAGATGGCTTTAAAACCTTGCAGGTTAGTTTATAAATTAAGAGGGTTTAAAATTACCTTCAGTGGCTGGAATGGCAGCTTTGTGGTTATGAGCACTTGATGTTCTTAGAGAAGACCCAAGCTTAGTCCTGTCACCATTGTTGGATAGCTCATAACTCTCTATGTAACACCAGCTCAAGGATCAGATGCCCCCTTCTGGCCTCTGACCTGTGTAGGCAACTCATATGCTATATACACAAAGGCATACAGGCACACTCGTGTGTATGTGTGCATTACACAAAATTAAAAAAAACCCTATCATACAGACAAGACATATAGGATGCTTGGTGAAATTTTAAAAGTTTTAAATCTTCTCAAAATACAAGCTTTCCTTCCTTGGATTTAGTCTTCCATAGTAGATGTCTATCAATGTGGCTGTTTTTATGAGAATGGCACCATAAACTCACAGGGAGTGGCATTATTGGAGGTGTGGCCTTTATGCAGTAGGTATGGCCTTGATAGAAGTATGTCACAGGGGTGAAACTTTGAGGTTTCCCGAAGATCAAGCCAGACCCACCCAGTGTCACTCTCTCTTCCTGATGCTTGCTGATCCAGATGTAGAACTCTGAGCTACTTGTCCAGTACCATGCCTGTCTGTGTGCCACCATTCTTCCCACCATGACAATAACGGACTAAACCTCTGAACCTGCAAATCTGCTCCAAATAATGTTTTCCTTTATAAGAGTTATAAGGTCACATATATCTGACCTTAAAGAAATTGGCAGTAATTATTTTAATTGTTGATTTAACAGTGAGTTATGGTTAATGCAGTACTTCAATTTTCTTTACAAATATAGTGAGTTGCTTGAGATATCATTATTTAAATGAATTATTATTGGCCTAGTTTAACACATGTATGTACAGTTCTTACTGAAATGTTGAGACCATTTTGTGTAATAAACTATAAGAGATATTCCTTGAACTTATTATTTTATAGAATTCATTTAAGACAGAAAACATAGATCACATTAAATCAGTTTTAGTATACTTAACCTTAAAACCTGTCGAACCATTTTTAAAATAAATAAGAAAAACTAATTACTTATTTTGAAAAAATGATTAAAATAAAAGATAGCATTGAAATATTTCAGTGAATCCTTAACATTATATAGGAACTTTCAATTCAGGCATTTAAAGTATTATACATGCTGAGAAATACAAGAGAAAGTGCTGACTTTCATTACAGATAGTTTGTAAAAATAACCCCCTAAAGTGTCTAAATCTGAAAGGAATAAGAAAGGATTTCCAGTTAAATCTGTTATTCAAGAAACTTCCCCAGTCTACTATATATGGAATGTGATGTGAGGATAATATGATCAAAATGCAATTGCCTCTGTCAAGCTACCACAAAATATCATCACTCAATATGATTCTCCATCAAAGTGCAATGTTTCAACTGAGCCTGTCAGTCACAGAGACATTTCCCTGACCTGGACCATAAGCTAGGGACATGACTCCAATACAGGACTAAAGTGCCAACAAACAATGTTCTGAGTGATGCTCAGAAGTATTGGTTTCCATTCCCTAGATTGCAAGCTGTAATGCAATGCTGGAGTTGCATTCCCAAGGGCCACCACTTCCCACACTGGGGAGAAATCCCAGAGTGGGGAGGAGTCCCCACTAGTGTTCTAACATTCCTCATCTGCTATCTTCATCTTGTTATGCATGTTGCTGCATGTTACTCCTCCCTAATGAATAGTATGACCATATGACCAGTAGTGCTGACAATGAGGCTGTGATTCCTGAGGCTAGGTCATGCGACTAACAATTCTGAGTCAAACCAACAGCCATAGGGGTGGGGGCAATTGAGCAAGCCCTAATGTGGAAACCACTTTACAAGTGGATCTTATTTCTGTCAGTTCATGTACTTCTCCTGCGCATCCAGAACTCCAAGAAGATGGAGGTAGAGTTTTGCGTCTCTGAAACTGAAATAATTGCCAGTTAGAAATATCTTAATGAACCAGCCCTGTGGTAATTAATTGGATGAAGAGCTATCCTCTACTTTTTATGCATTTTTCCAGACATGTTTACATATTTACCATTAGGCCATACTGAATGTGCAAGTGCCTTGACAACTCACCAAACTGTGTTTTATCTACCATGGTATGTGCCATCACTGTTCAAGTTCCTTCCATCATGGCTCTACAATCTATTTCTATGCAGTTTGTGCAGGTTGAGGCTCAGACAGGGCAGGAGTAACTGGTTTTATTACTCCCCATTCAAAGGGAACTGTGTGTTAGCACAAATTTAATTCTGATTGTTAGGATATTCACAGTGGTTACTTATGTATACTTTCTACCTCACCCACATTCAAGAAGACCCTTCCATCATGTCGTGACTGCCCTCCACACTTCCTCCAAGGCAACATTAACTATTCAGACACTTTGCTTATTTAAAATTTCAACTAAAGCCTAACCTTAGCCTTTCATGATCATTTCTTTCTGAATTAAAGATGGATTCTTCTTCCCAATTGACCATGAAATTTTGAGATCAACAATTTTTATTAGTATTTTTATATATAATTTTTTCTACCATAAGGCAAGATAGTTTATCAACTTTTACTTAAAGAAAATCATGAAAATTTTAGTTAACCCAATTACACTGTATTGCATTACTTTAAATTATTATATGAAGTAATAACACTTACTATATGTGAAATCTGAAATGTGTAAGGACAAGTCAGTTTGGGAAAAACCTGAATGAAACAAACCCAGACAGAACTATTTACTTAAAATATTTAACATGTAGGTTTTAATTAAGACTCAAAAATAAAGAATATAAAATGCAGGCCCTACTTGGTACAAATAGAAATATTTGATTCAAATAGAAAAATCCTCCTCATGTAAGATGATATATGTTATAAAACTGCTCTTTGGACTAGAAAGGGAGGGGGAGGGGGAGGGGAGAATGGGGAGGGA
>LOJH01047759.1:0-13149 GCA_001685095.1 Ellobius talpinus
TCCATAACAACTTGTAACCAACATTCTAAACAAAGACAAACATTCATAATCCATGTTGTTGGGGACTATGGATGTTGTTTTCTAGGTTACTTCCTGTTGATGGGGGGGCTGCTGATAATCTTACGGGGACCTAAAGAAAATTTAGAATTATGGTCAAGTCCTGGCTGGAAAATTCTGTGAGGCTTGATCATCTCAGCCAGCAGTCTTGAGGATGTTCTGGATGTAGAACTCAGAGGAAACTCCAACAAAAGTCCTCTGAAATGTTGGATCATCTGGACCATCCACTCCTACTGGAGATTTTTCAGAGGGTCTTCCTTAATCAAACCTGATTTTTCTTAACCCAGAATGAATCCACAGCCTCCCACTTCCTTTGGAAACAAAAGCAAAATCTCTTCTCCAAAGTAACATACCTTGTGATTTAGATTTTGAAGTCAAGGCATTTCCAAAATATATAGGTTGGGTTAATCCAGCAGCATTAATAATCAAATGTCTTTTAGTATCTGTTGCTTTTTCCTCAGCTGTCAAATAATTCAAAGCAACAAAAAGCATACAATATCCAGGTGCTCTGTGTATTTTCCATCTTTACATGGAAGATAAGCTGGGATGGATGGGACCTGGGAACCTTAGTTTTTCTCCCAAACCCAGGTAGCTAGGTTTTGGTTCTGATCCCTAGAGCTGGAATTCTAATCCCAGCCCTGGCCTGGGCTGGTGCCTAAAAAGCCTCAGGCAAATAGATTTTTGGAAATTCATGCCACAAAAAGTTGTGCACCAATGGATGCACGATTAATAAAATCTCAGGGTCAGAAATGGGGTTCAACCTGAAACAGCAAAACAGCCATCCACTGGCTCTTACTTCAACCTCAGACTGAAATGGTCATCCTGCCTCCAGGAATCTCAGTATGAGACCGTGTTGAGAGTTGTTTCCTCCCATTTTATCATCCTCTCTAGGACTGGGATTAAAGGTGTGCAACACCGTGATTAAAGGCATGCACTGCCCGGTTTCTATGGCAACTAGTGTGGCTGCTGGGATTAAAGGTGGTGTGTATTATCATTACCTGGTCTGTAGGGCTGACCAGTAGGGTTGTTTTACTCTCACATCTTCAGGCAGGCTTTATTTTTTAAAACATAATTGAAATGCCATTACAAGAGGGAGGCCCTGTCTCTAAATTTGAAAATAAACCAAAATAAATCCAATTAAAAGTATAATCATGAGTTTTATGAAACATGACTTGTAAGGTAACAAACAATCTAACAATAAGAATCAAGCTAAAGCAGCTAGCTGAGGGCAGTTCCCACTCCAGCACAGGGCCCTCCTCAGGTGTGTCACCAAGAGGCTGTGGCAGCTCTCACTGTTGTCTGGGGTGTGACTCTCCTAGGCATACTACTGTTTCATACAAGTGGCTGGATGTCAGGAGAGGAGATAGATGCATCATCCCTACTCAGTCCTAGCTTGGGCCTGCTCCCTGTATCAGCTGAGAAGTGGTTAGAGGGGCCACTTAAGGGAGATGATGCAGCAACTGACAAGTGGAAGACAGAGACTGCCCCCTTGAATCCCAGAATTCTGTGGGATGGATATGAGCCAGTGATGCTTTGAAAATAGGAGGACTTGGCCAAAAAGCAGAGCTCAGTTTATCCTGGAGTTCCTTCTCCTACAAATTCAAAAGGCCCCAAGTGAAAACCATCCTATCCTACCTCCAGAACAGGCCAGAACATCTGGTTTTCATCCTTGCCTGTCTGGATCTCTTCTCCTCCAGTCTCATACTGGACACCTCCTCTCCTCTCTAAAATGCACAAGGGAACACCAGATACATTTCTAAGAGTGCCCACAGTGCCCACTGGGAGACAGACATTACATCTAATATCACTAACCCACATTCTGTAAGAGAATAATAGGCCCACAGAAGTTAATTCCATTATAATAGATTATCTTAGGAAATGCCACTTTAAAAAAAGAAAAAAAATCTCATAGTTGACAAAATTTAGATAATTGGATAAAAGGATATTTCCTTTATGGAAAAAGTGGGACAGTAATGGGAAGAACAGGACAGAAGTATTTGCTGTGCATGATCATTGCCAAGAGACACAGTAATTTTACATTCTGACAGGTTGTTGATGGTGTTGCTTCATAAAACATCTCCAAAAGCAAAACGCTCGTGCCAGCACAGCTTCATGATGAAGGATGCTTCAGACAGAGAAGTGTGCCACCAGTAAAAGGAACTCAGTGCAGATGGAAAGGGCAGCCCAGGTGAGTGCCAGGCTTGCTTCCATTGATCACTAGCTTATTCTGCCTCTGATGGCAGTGGCTGGTTATCTGGGTAGTGGGACAGGACCTCGGGCTCATCTTGGCACTGCATCCTTTGTAGGGCTGAGGGGAAGGTATATAGCAGGTACATAGGCCTGCTAATCACTTGATTGATTGAGTTCAGGCTGGATTAAAGCTGTTTGGTCCACTAACAGCAGCATCTAATATTTCTATCGTCTCTGATAAGACTATCAATAGTCAGCA
Source organism: Ellobius talpinus (assembly GCA_001685095.1). NCBI lineage: Eukaryota > Metazoa > Chordata > Mammalia > Rodentia > Cricetidae > Ellobius > Ellobius talpinus. The sequence goes on from LOJH01047759.1 coordinate 2,507, forward strand.
GTGAGTGCAGAGTAAATCAACCCAAGCGTAATGAGCTGGGGATGCATTTGATTGAATTTTCTTTCTTTAATGATAAACACAAGATGCATAATTCATTTCTTTGGGAAGTAAGGAGGAAGAGAGGAGAGAGAGGAAATAATAGAAATGAAAAGTAAAGCCACATCCTGCCTTGGAGCTCTGAGAATGATTCTCAAACAAGGAGGAGTTGGTTGGGAGCACTCTATGGTGTCAGGAGTGGGGGTGTACATGCATGATGCCTTATCTTGTCTCTGTTCTCTTGAGCCTCTTCAATTTATCTCAGCAGTTCCAGTGGGATGCAACTGTTATTTCAATGGGTACAATAACGTTAAATGCTGGTCCATCCTCCACATCCAGGCTGGACATGTGTGAGAGACATAGACATGGTGCCCAGGCTCAAACATGATCACTGATGGAAACATTCTGCTTTTTACTTTAATCATCATTTTATTGTGTGTGTGTCTATGTGTACATGCATGCATGTGCACACATGCGCGCATGCACATACACATGCTGGTTAATACACGTATGCGTGGAAGTCTTTTTTTCTGTTGCTTTCTACTTTATTCCCTTGAGATAGGATTTCTAACTGAACCAGTAGCTCACAATAGATTTTGTTTTTGTCATTGTTTTGTTTGTTTGTTTGAACCTAGGCTGGTGGCTACCAAGCCTAAGTGATCTTCCTCTCTTAACCCCATATCAGCACTGGGGTTACAAGAATGGACCCATACTAGGTCCATTACATGCATCCAAGGTAGAAAGCCATCAAACACTGAATTCCAACACAAGCCAAAATCCTGCGCAACAATACAAAAACACTCTTTAAAAAGAAACAGCCCTAAGCCAACAAAATGCTAGCCATCATGGTACTTCACATGGCTAGGGACTGGTACTTCGATGTTATCTTAGTTACTTCATATTGCCATGACAAAACACCGTGGCCAAGGCAACTGACAGAAGAAAGAATTTATTGGGGACTTCCAGTTTCAGAAGGTGAGTCCATGACCATCATGACTGGGTGGAAGGCAGCAGGCAAGCATGGTGCTGGAGCAGTAGCTGAGAGTCTATATCTTTATCCTTTAAGTAGGAGGCAGAGAGAGCTAACTGGGAAGGAATGGTGAGGGCTTTTGAAACCTCAAAGTCCTCCCCCAGGGACACACCTCCTCCAACTATGCTACACCTCCTAGTCCTTCCCAAACTGTTCCACCAACTGGGGACCAAACATTCAAACATGTGAGCATATGGGGCCCTTCTCATTCAAACCATTACAGGGGTCTATAATGTAATAGTTCAAAAAACTGTTTATTCTCAAGTTTCTGGTTACACTCTGACTATTCTAGTTAGGTTTCTATTGCTGTGATAAGAACACACCATGACCGAAATATATCCATGTCATAGTTTATCACTGAGAGACGACAGGGTGGGAACTCAAGGCAGGAACTGAAGCAGAAAGCTTGGAAAATAGTATTTCCTGGCATGTTCTTAGCCTGGTTTCTTACATGATTCAGAATCACCTGCCTAGGGGTGGCAATCATCAACCAAGAAAATAACCCACAGACTTGCCCGAAGGCAAGGAATTTTCTCCATTGTGGTCCCCTCTACCCACATAACTCTCGTTTATGTCAAGTTGATAAAAACTATCCCCTAGCACACTGCCTATGGACATACCACCAGTCATAGAAACTGGCTGTTGTGGTTGATGGGGCTTGTTCTCTAGAGCATGAAACACCATAGCCTCCAACTGAGAGTTTTGAGCGTCTGCCCTGATGAGTTTATGTATGTTACAACCTAACAGTTGGTGCATGGGGCATTTCTAGGGTATAAGAAGAGCAAAGCTATCTGAGTTGGATTAACAGAAGCCTGTGGTGTTATCACCTAGATGGCTTGCTGGGAGTGAAGGCAGCCCTTAGGGCCACACCACAGAAGTCCAGGGACAGGTCAGCTTCAGCCTTCTTTAACATTGTGACTCAAATGAAGGGAGATGCTTTCTCCAGTCCTTGTTTGTTAATGACACCTAGTTAATAGTGAGATTCTATACAGTTAAGTATATATACAAGCAAGACCTCCTTCCAAGCTTCACCTGATGCTATAGATCATTGACTATGTGCAGAAATCCTTTGTGGACTCCTTACATGGACTGAAGTGTTAGCACCTTAAGTCCTCAGGACCCATAGACTTGGTCTTGTTGTTACTGTCACAAAATAAGGAAGACACTGAGGCCTGAAGTGCTGTGACTCACAGACTAGCAGGGTGAGGAGAACCTGGCAAGGTCATGGTACTTCTTGTCATTGCACTGGCTCTGTTGACTTTTCAGTTGTGGCCTTGGGCCTCATAGTGACACTTCTCAGATATTCATTATGTCTATTAAATGGGGCATCATTGAGTAAGAACACCTACTTCATTAGGCTGTGATGAAGATGAAAATTAATAGCATCTGGTGGTACTTGGCCTGTGGTATCTGTGATAAATGGCATCATTATAATTAGACTTAAGGTTGGAAATTAGAGACACTTGAATCCAATTTGTATGAAATTTAATTTCCTTTGTATAAAGTAGGTTTGATTAATTAAAAATATAAATATGCTTATAGTGACTTTCCTTTAAAAATAATTTTATGAGGTGGACATCACAAAACTATTTTCTGTGACGCATAATTCCCAGGATAACTTTGAGTTTCAATAACCATTAATCCAATGTATCAATATGTGCATATTTCGTAGACATGGGAGGTTAATAGCGAACTTCGCATTAATTCATGGTAAGTGGGGTAGGGGACTGCTGTTACACAAGGAAAAAATAATCAAATGAACTTCCTTCCTTATGAGAGAAGATTTCACTAACTTGATCACCCTGTATTCAGACCAGCTCGGTGTCTATAGCATTTCTTGCACCCACACCCCTAGCTGTATAAACACATTTATTATACGATCTCCATGCGGAGACCAGACATATTCCCCTACATGTTCATATGCATGGGTGCGTGTGTGTAGGTGCACATGCATGTATGTGGGATGCATGTGTGTGTGCGTGCATATGCATGTATGTCTACCTGTCTTTTCCCCAGTGTTAAGGTTACAAGTGTGTACTACTATGCCCAGCATTGTTTTTAATTTGGGGAGTCTAGGGATTGAACTCAGATCCTCACACTTATATAAAAACCGCTTTCCCCACTAAGCTATTCCCCCAGCTATCCTGCTCATAGTTCTGAATAATTTATTCATTCCACACCACAGAGTGGGATCCTGAATCTTCATGTGCTTCCAATTCCTGTTCAAAGTCCCAAAGATGTCAGTGGTGGGACCGGGATCCCAGCTCCCCTCACTGGCATGAGTTGTGTACAGTCTACCAGACTTTAGAACATTTTAATCTCTAAAAGACTGCAAAATTTTAACATTGAAACCATTCCTTGGCTAAAAGCCTTAGAAAATTGAAAACTATACACTTTCCCCTGGTTATGTAAATATGAACAACCCCTTTCCATTTAAGATAAGTAAGAATGTCAATCATTGGATGAAGTTGGGAGGGTAGGGAGGTGGAGGCAGATCTGGAAGGATTAGGGGTGAATATGATTTAAATGCACTGTACAACACACTCAAAGAATTAATAAAGATATTAAAAAATAATGTTCATCATGAGGTGGGAAGGGGGAAGGAGAAGGCTATGTGGGATGAATTCACTCAAAATACCTAACTGATAAACTTGGAAGAAATTGTCTTTATGAAACCCATCACTATGCACATTGAATGTATCGATAAAAATTTAACTAAAAGAATCCATCATATCTTACCATGCAGAGACCAGAAATATTCCCCTACTGTGAATATTCATTTACTATTACTTTGAATACATTTGCTCTTATTTCCCAAAACTTGCTGAATTATTGATGCAAATTATGAACTATGACCCATCAATCATAAAACTTCAGTAGGTGTCATTAAAAAATAGGGAAGTGTTCCCATATAACCACACTGCCAAGCTCATACTCACACTATGGATGGATGCCTTCTAATGGCACATTTATATCCTCTTGAAATTCTGGTCCATAGAGGAAAGTGACCGCACATGTATGGAGAGTAATACTGGAGGCCTTGTCCCCAGACAGAGAGCCAGGAGCTCATGTCTGTAGTACAGGCTCATTCCTAAAACACGGTAAATCCAAACCACAGCACTGAATCTGACGCAGCAATGCCTGAGTGATGTTTGGGGCAGGCTGGATGTCACAACCAAGCAATTTTAATGTGTAAGTCCAGATGGCAGGTTTTCTACTGGGCTTGCAATCTGTTTGCAGCTGGTGTTGACATATCTAACTGTTCCTGTTGCTTCAGATCCTAGGAAAGTGTCAATCAGCAAAGTAGACAGTCTGTTCCTGGCTCTGACAACCCGAGGGAAGAAGTTTGAGGGCTCCCAGCTTTGTGAGTGGTGAAAGCAGGGGGCACCGCTGCCACACATGCACACTCACTCTCAGGAGTGTGTCAAATATCCTGGTTTGTCTGACACTTTTGGATTTGAAACCAGGATGAACTGGTTACTGTGTTCCCCCAGGCTTCTGCTGGTCTACCAAGATGGAGCTTTCCCCTCTGAGTTGACAGGTCGAGCACACAGCGGTACTCCCTGCAGAACCTCTGATGTGTGGTCAGCAGGGTCATTCAGGAGCTGACCCCACTGAGAAGCCGCTGCTTCATAGACTCAGATGGTGCATGCTTCTCTCCAAATGACCGCTGTGCCACAGAAGAGAAACTTTGTTTTGCAGCTTGTCTCCTCTGTGTTAGGACCACTTCCTCAGATTTAAAAACAGTTCCAATGCCTCATTCTACAAGATTGCCTGATTCAGTCTGAGGGAAGATTCTATTTGCCCCCCACTTTTGTAAAAGAGCTACCAAAGTCAAGCAAGCTGGTGGGTACTTGTAATCCCAGCTTTTCCTTGGTGCCACTTTTATACCCAAATTTTCACTTTCCATAAAGACATCTGTCAGACTGGATGTGACCCTACTCTACCAGCCTTCTTTTACCTCTATCCCTTCAGACTTTGTATTTCTTAGTTCCTTTTCTCTTTGCAGAGACAATGCCACCACAAACAACGGAACTGTGGAGGGGTTGATTTGGGCTCATGGTTTCAGAGAGATTCAGTTCATGATGAGGACAGGCACAGCATTCAGAGAAACTCGGTCACTGCCTGTGGGACCCTGGGGTGGTGGCTAGTTCACAACGCAGGGAAGCACAGTCTGTGGGCAGAACCAGCAAGGAGAAAAACCTTTCCAGTGATATACTCCATCTCTAGTGATCTACTAGAGGTTCCATAGCTTTAACATAGCAACCTGGGGACCAAGTTTCCCAAACACGAGCCTTGGGGGCATGTTCTAGATTCAAAGCATAGCACTAGCCCCCTAGATACTCCCACACTTGGAGATACCAAGGAATGAAGACTGTAACATATGCAGTAGAGGGGTATAAGCCACCCTTAACAGCTGAGCTAAGAATTCTAGTTGACTGCTTCAGAACAGAGGGGAACTCTCATGACTTCATTGTATACACAGTGAGGAGATATGGTGTCAAAAAACTAAGTGTAGGCAACACCAGCTACATGGGGCAAGTGTGTCTGAAGCTCCTCAGAAACAGCAAGTATACAGGCCCAGGCTCCCCTGATCTCAGAACCCAAGCATGGCCAATCTCAGTTGTCCTTGGATGGGGAAGTGCATTAGTATAAACATGGCTTTCTCTTCTGAATGCTCCTGAGAAGCTAAAGAGATCTTTAAATAACAATCATTTGTTGGATACAACCCCTGATAGGCACAGCCGATATTTGTCACTAATGTATATGCTAGAAAATGAACTAATAGCCAATCTCTCATAAAGAAGATATAGCTTCTGCATAATTACTAGTGATCTTGAGCCACCACCCTGATGAGCAAATAAGTATTCACATTTGCAGTCTTAAATTAAATATTTTGATGAGATTCAGCCAGCAGAAAGGACAAAATAAGATACTTCATTTTCCTTTTAGTGTTTTGGGTGAGTGGGTATATTTTAACACAGTTTCATAGCTTTTAGTTCATTGACAGCCTAGGAAAATTTAGACTAAATTATAGCCTAGTGGTGCTTGGATACAGAAGGGTAGAAGTTGCCAGGCAAACTGCTGACTTCCTGATGTTTGGTTTTATAAACCTTTAAAAGGGTTTTTGTTTTGTTCTTCAGTAAGTCCTTGGGTATTCAGAATGTTTGATTTATAGGGCTCTTTGCTTTGAAGAAAAATTCATTTAGAAAATTTGGGTCCTGGAAGATGGCTTAGTTGGTAAAGTACTTGCTTGCTGTGCCAGCATTGCGAGCATGGGGAACTGAGTACAAATCTCTCCTGTACTCATATAAAATGTTGCCTGTGGTGGCGTGTGCCCATAATCGCAATGCTGGGGAGGCAGAGATGGGTGGATACTCGGGGTTTGTTGGACAGCCAGACTCACTAAATTCTAAATCAGCACACTAGGGTTAGGTTTAATGGGAGACCTTGCCTTGAAAATTAAAAGAACAATTGAAACAGACACCCAACATTGGCCTGTAGTCCCCCCCAACACACACACATAGGGCAGGGAGAAAGGGAAGGAGGAAGGGAGAGACATGGGAGAGAGGGAGTATTAAATAGTAGTTCATGAGCCAGCAGGATGGGTCAGTGGGCAAAGGAATTTGCCATGATCATTGGGACCCACACAGTGGAGGAGAGAATTAACCACCTTAAGTCATTCTCTCTCACCATACTTGAGCCATGGCGTGCACATGACCCATGTGCACACACACTAGAAAGTCAGACTTGATTAGAGAAAGGTTGATTTTGATTAGTCTTGAATTAGTTTGGGAAGCCAGCTCCAACAAAGGCTCAAACAGAACATAGCAGATCTTTGGGTATCTTGCCTTAATTATGAAAAGTCTTCATCATTGATTTTTGTTTATTTGTTTAATTGATGAATTTTTTGCATCCAGTTTTTCTTTCTGGGAAAATCTCTGACTTGGGTTTTAAGTGTCCCATTCATTGGCGTCTCATCCTCCAGTTTGTGGCTGGCTGTAAGGAGAGGCTTGGAATCAGGTATAGTTAATTTACATGACTTTATTGACTTTTAACAGAATGGACGTGGGATGGACAAACAGAGTCCTGTGTTCTGAAGAGTGATGTTTCTTCCCCTCATTTGTGTTATGCCGGTCATTTTATGCCAAGTATGACTGAATACAGACTCAGGCACTACCTGTAATGATGTACGGCGCTTCAAAAATAAATGTCCTAATTCAGCCAATTTTCAGCTTTCTTAGTACTGCAGAAGTGGAGAGGGCAGAGGTGACAATGCTGTGGAGCCTGGCCATGTGTTAGCAGTCAATGCAGTGTGGCTACTAGGGCCTTGAGGGAGCATGGCTTCTGTAAACTTGCTGACTTTTAATTGGTCTGCAATTACTCTTTCAAGCCCCCAAGCAAATCAGAGATTTGCAGGAAGGTAACCTGGGTGGGGGTGGGGGTGAAGAGGGGGAAAGGTCAGACTTACCAAGGACACCTGCAGGGTCACAGTGTTAGCACCCGTGCACGTCTGCAATTCAGGAGCTGGAATCTAACAGACCCTTTGAGTCCTGGCTCTGTCACCCTCTCAGAGGGCTTAAAAGCTTGTCCAAATCCTCACAGGAAAACACTGCATAGAACAGCGAGGATTAGATGATACCAAGCATGAACACAGTGTTTAGCTCTTTCCATAAAGGAGCTAATCACCATGGTTACTGCCCTGATGTTTTCCTGCACCAGCACAGCTCTCAGCTGGGATTCAAGATTAGCATGACGTGACGTCATCAGGTATGTATCAGTGGAGTCCGTTGATGGGGGATCAACCTGACTTTCTCTTGCCAAATGTCTGCTCTATTCTGTGCTGTGCAGATACTCTTACGCACAGAGAATGGAAGAAGCTGCCATCTGTGAAGGGTCGACAAGCCATTACAAGCTTTTCAGGAATCCGTGACAGACAGCACTCATAGACATAACATCCTGTTCAGAAGCCTGAGGTTGAAGAGCTTTCCACTCCAGCAGAAGCAGCCAATCAGTGACTTACCTAGAGGTGACAACTTTCCCATAGGTAAAACCTTTCAAGGAAGCATCTGAGGTTGGTTTGGAACTTGGGTCTTTTGTAGATGGATCGTCTCTAGATTCTGGGCCTTTACTTTGGGTCTCCTTGTGAGATAAAGCCATTTCCCTACTTCCATAGCACATGCTGATTAAAACAGAAATATCCCTTTTCTCCTACATGGATGTCAAGGTTGAATTATAGGACTGTGGAGAGGACGGGGCACATTGGAGATGAAGTTTCTTTTGCATGGAAACGCTACAGTTCCTTATAGCTCAGCACTTCATGAAGCCCCATGCCAGTGTCTCGGGAGACCCTGTGGAGTACCATCCATCAAGACAAAGCAAATTTCTGCTTACTTCTGCCAGTGAGGCTCCCTGTGGCTTCTTCTATTACTCTGCAGCCACTGAGAATAGTAATTGCCAGCAAATGTCTATAGCATCTCTCTTTGTTATATCTCAGAATATACACAATTGGATAACTCAGCCTTGCTCCATAGAGGTCATTCCTAGGATTGGAGGGGCTGCCACTCACTGATCAGATCATAACTCCGAGGGGCAGCGCTTTGCCATGGGAACTCAGGTAGAGCATCCTGGACAGCATCTCAGTATCAACAACCTACCAGTGCTGGCCATTCTTTCTTGTACTGCTCTTAAACCTCATGAGGGCTCCTTAAGGGATCCAATGTCAGGGTCCTCATGGATCTTGGCAGAGCTCATAGGGGCAGTGCCTAAGGGGCAGAAGAAAAGGCCATCGTCTTACCATGTTTTGGCAACCTGTTTGTATGTATGGATACCTCACCAGGACAAAGAGTAGAGGAAGAGCACTCAGAGCAAGTCTGGGAGTCTGGGAGAGAGACCCTGTCAGGGGTACATTTTTAGCTGTAAGGAATAGAGTCCCTAAAGACAGATGCAAATAAGTTTAAGCAACCAGGGTTATTTTTCTCAATTAATAAAAATGCAAAAGCAACAGATTTTTTTTTATCATTGATTTAGACCTGGATTGTCTCTGGATAGTGAACTGACATCTCTGCTATTTTCTGAGTGTTTCAAAGTCCAAAAGTAAGTGGGGATGGGCTTCATTTGATATCACTCAAGGAGAAAAATCCTCCCCAAAAGACCCCAATGTCTATCACCCCTGGACAAAGCACCTGCCAGTGTATGAAGAACAGCTGCAAGGTGTGTCTCTGGCCTTAAAGCTTCTAGCTGTCACACCTCTATGTTCCACCAATGAAGAAGTAGACATGAGGGGTCCACTGAACAGGTGACGTGCCCTGTCAGAGATGGACACAATCACATATCTAAGTGCACAATGCTATCTTAATCCTCCCTCCTTGTCCTTCAAAACGAGTTCTGCAAATGCACACGTATTTTATTCCATGCTTTCAATAAGATAATATGTGTTAAATTAGACAGCACAGTCCCTCTCACTAGTGTAAATGAAACAGTCAAAGCTGGGTTAGCTGTGCCCTCAAGAATGAGCTTTGTGTTCAGGGAAGAAACAAGATGACAGCATAAATAGATGGTGGTAGACTATAAAGGCTTTTATCTCTTGGTGGAGTTGAACCATCAGAATCTCAGATCTCCTATTAGTTATTTGCTTTAGCAAATCGTCAATCACAGTATGAAGATACTTAAGTCCCCCTTCCTCTTTCTTTTCATCAACAGGTTAAAAAAAAACAAAGCATTTGGGTTGAAGATGGCCAGTTCAGGCTACTTATCTACTCTGCTGGAAGTCTTAGCTGAGGTCATCTTTGTCGATTCCTATGAAATTCCCTTGCACTGGTTTTTACCTGAACCAAAATGCCCCTTCCAGCAGTATTTTTCAGTACTCTCTCCCTATGTTATGATTATGTTATGCAACATAATCCCTCATGTTCCCATTTCCACCCACCCTCAGTTCATTTATAAAATCTTTTCCCCTTCCCAGGGAAATCCATGTGTCCTTCCTTGAACCTCCTTGTTACCTAGTCTCTCTGGGTCTGTGGATTGTAGCATAGTTATCCTTTATTGTAGAGTTAATATCTAATTATGAGTGAATACATACCATGTTTGTCTTCTCAGTCTGGGTTACCTCACTTGGGGTGTTTGTTACTAGTTCTATCCATTTGCTTTCAGATTTCACATTGTCCTTGTTTTTAACAACTGTATAATACTCCATTGTGTAAATGTACCACATTTTCCTTATCCATTACTCAGCTGAGGGACATCTAGGTTGTTTCCAGGCTCTGGCTATTTTGAATAAAGCTGCTATGAAGAGAGTTGTGCAAGTGTCCTGTGGTATAGTTGAGTTTCCTTTGGGTATATGCCCAAGAGTGGTAAAGCTGGGCCTTGGTGATAGACTGATTCTGAGAAACTGCTATATTGGCTTCCAAAGTAGCTGTACAAATTTGCACTCCCACCAGCAATGGAGTAGTGTTCCTCTTGCTCCACTGCCTCTCTAGCATGAGCTGTCACTTGTGTTTCTGATCTTAGCCATTTTGCAGGAGTAAGATGGAATCTCAGAGTCATTTTGATTTGCATTTCCCTGATAGCTAAGGAT
>LOJH01047760.1:0-10583 GCA_001685095.1 Ellobius talpinus
GCACTAGTCCAAGGTGTGTCCTTAGTCTCTTGAACGTCCTGGGCTCCCAGTGTTCTTGGTGGCCTGCCTATGGTCTGTCACTGTAAACTCACAGGGAGGCCTCAATTCCTCAATATGGCTGTGTTAGGAAGTGTGTGTTTTGAGAAAATTAGGTCAGAGGTGCCCCCTCATAAATGGGCTAATGCTAAGTAGTGGGCGGTTCTGCCGTCATGGTTACTCTTGAGCGCAGGAGGTTATTAGCCCCTGACTCTTTCCTTTTTTCTCTTTTTCTACATGTCACTCAGTCTGTTCACTGAGTGTCCACCATGATGTCATCTCTCTCTGTTGTTATGCCTTTGGGGGACCCTACCAGAAACAGCACCATGCTGTTCAGACTTTCCAGCCACCGGATTGTGAGCAAACAGACTTCTTTTTCTTTGTGAAGTATGCAGCCTTGGGTATTTTGCTATAGCTGTGTAAAATGAACCATGGCACTGTTTTTCCAGTCAGCAATGATAGAAACTAGGACCACGGAGTTTGTTGTATGTATGTGTAAGGAACTGGTCTAGGTGACTTAGTTCTGGGGATAAACATATTTGAAATAGCTGGATTTTTTTTCTCAATTCATTTCATTTTTTAAAAGTTTCAAAAGTTATGTTTGGCGTTGAGCACTCCGAAGAAAGAGACCAGGAAGAAGAGATGAGCCGCTCATGATCTTTTTTTTTCATTTTACATGCCAACCACAGTTCCCCTCCCTTCCTTCTCCCACTCCCCTCTCCCCCACATTCCTCCCCAAACCCCCATCCATGCCTCCAAAAGGGTGAGGCCTCCCATGGGGAGTCAACAAAGTCTGGCATATGAAGTTGAGGCAGAACCAAGCCCCTCCCACCCTGAGCAAGGTATCCCTCCATAGGTAATGGACTCCAGAAAGCCAGTTCATGCACTAGGGATAAATCCTGGTCCCACTGCCAGTGGTCGCACAGACTGCCCAAGCCACAGAACTGTCACCCACACTCAGAGGGCCTAGTTTGGTCCTATACAGGTTTTCCTGCTGTCAGTCCAGAGTCAGTGAACTCTCATTAGCTCAGGTCAGCTGTTTCTGTGGGTGTCCCCATCNCCAGAAAGCCAGTTCATGCACTAGGGATAAATCCTGGTCCCACTGCCAGTGGTCGCACAGACTGCCCAAGCCACAGAACTGTCACCCACACTCAGAGGGCCTAGTTTGGTCCTATACAGGTTTTCCTGCTGTCAGTCCAGAGTCAGTGAACTCTCATTAGCTCAGGTCAGCTGTTTCTGTGGGTGTCCCCATCGTGGTCTTGACCCCTTTGCTCATATTACAGCTCCTCCTTCTCTTCAACTGGACTCTGGGAGCTTGGCCCAGTGCTTAGCTGTGGATCTCTGCATCTGCTTCCATCAGTTTCTGGATAAAGGTTCTATAATGACTATTAGGGGATTTACCCATGATCTTAACCCTGAGATAGAACTACATTCCTTTTGGCCTTCTCAGTGTTTAAAACAGATTCTAAATACCTATTATTTACTAACTTTTTAGTTTTTCAGCTAAAATATTGAAAATGTGCCACTCAGGATGTGCAGAGCGAAGGAAATATTTAGTTAAGGTTATCCATTATATAGGTGGAGACTATAATTAACTAAATGTTAAGGGTAAACTACACCCTTAACTGTATTAGGGGTATATTTAAAACCAGCAAAAATGTATTTATATTTGAAAATATTTTTTGTTTATTTTATGGGTATGAGTGTTTGGCCTGTGTGTTTCACCACGTCCATGTAGTGCCTGCAGAGGCCAGAAGAGGGTGTTACATCTCCTGGACCTGGAGTTAAAGATGGTTGTGAGCTGCCATGCGGGTGCTGGGAATCAAACCTGGGTCCTCTGAAAGAACAGCCAGTGCTCTTAACCACTGAGCCAGCCATCTCTCCTGTCCCAACTTAGACTTTTTAAATGTTTGGTTCTGTTTTCTGTTTTATTTTTTCAAATTCTCCAATAGCATGAAAAATGTAAAAGATGTAGCATTCATAAAATTAGCATCTCTCAAGATGACCCCTTCTGTTTGTGGCAAACAGTTCCCAGATTCTTTGGCACATAGAGGTAGTTTTTACTTTTCATTAGGCTGCGCCCACACAGTACAGCGTTTTAGTGGCTGACAGTGTGGAGCTGTGTCAAACTGCCGTCTTTTATTTATGTAGCTCCTCGTGTTGGGTCTTTTGCTTTTTCTAATTTTCTTTTTTTGTCACTGGAAACAGAGTTTCACCCATCATTTGTGTCTCTGCATATGTGTTGCAAATTCAGGTTTTCTTTTCTCAAGAAAAAGATGTTGAGGCGGTAGACGTGCCAACCGAAGGGTATGATGGTCACTCTTGATAGCCACATTGATTGGCCTGAGAATCAGCCAGGAGATGGGTAAAGCATACCTGTGCATGCATCTGTGATGGCATTCCCAGGAAGGACTACTCGGGGCAGCATTTTCTCGCAGGAATGGAAAAACTAACCAAATGTTTGTGGCTTTCAGTTTACATCATACATTATGTTCTAGAGGAGCCATAGTGACTCCCTTTCCCATGGGCGTGGGGCTTTTAATTTTCATTTTCACTCACACAGGGCATGGCTCACTTTACAAGTCTTTACTAAGCAAGCAGATGCAAAAGAACTTCAAGCTTTGAGTCTTCATCTCTAGCTGCGGCTGCGCATCTTTGGCATGCCCATGGTGTGCCTGTCTTCATCTCTAGCTGCGGCTGCACATCTTTGGCATGCCCATGGTGTGCCTGTCTTCCTGTTTTCATTAGCCTCATGGTCTAGGTCAGTTCTGTGGGATCTAGTGAGGCTGTTCCTGACTTCAGGTGAAGAAGGTTCCTGGACAAACTGGAGTGAGATGTGTGAAGGCCCTTTCTGGTTTTTGTAGTCAAATCCAGAAGTATTTATTTAAAATTATCTCCTGGAAATTGCTCCTGGACTCAGAACAACTCATCAAGAAGAGCTTGTAGAGGCCATGTGTTCCATTTCCTGTGGGGACCCACAGATGTGAGCCTGTTCCACCTTGACTAAAGGTCAGAGAGTATGAGCTTACTTTTACTCTTTCAAAATTGCTGACAGCAGATGTGGCTACAAACAAGAGATCCTGACTTAGGGTATGGGTACTTGGTGATTTATATATTAAGATGGCCCATAGAGGTGGATCTGTTTCACCTTGACCAAAGGTCAGAGAATTCAAGCCTATTCCTGCCCCTTTGTTTTAAAGCAGGAGGTTTGACCCAGGGAGTAGCTGCCTACAGGATGCTTGGTCTAAGGTGTATTTGCTGCATATTCTGCCCAAAACATCAGAATGCTTAACTCAGGAAACAGTGGCTTGATGTCTCAATTGTTCTGGTTGTCCTTTATGTCATGTTAAAGCAGTCTTTTGCCTCCCCTCTTTTGTATTGGGGTATAAAAATATATAGAAAACAAATGTGGGTGGATTCAGGATTCAGTATTCACTGCGTTGCCCTCCTGGTATGATCCTACGTCTCTGTATCTCTTTTGTATCTCTGTCTATTCTTCCTAACATGTCTATTCCACACACTTGTAATCTGGAACATATGAACTCATCGAGGCTGGACCCTGGCAAATGTCACCCCAACGTGTGGCTTACGATAATTTCCCAGTTTGACAGATGGGAAACTGAGACCCAGAAAGATCCAGGGTCCTGCCCGAAGTCCAAGGATGTACGTTCCTGTTTCCGTTGGACCCTTCCTTTCTCATAAATGTATCATTAAAGTGTGGTATTTGGGGCTGGGGAGGTGGCGCAGTGGGGGCAGCGCTTGCGCACAGGTGTGTTCGGCTCTCCAGCACATTCGCAAATAGACACCAGGCGAGGGTAGTGGCTGCTGGTAACGCCAGCACCCAGGCAGAGACAAGATAATTCCTGGAGCAGGCTCGCTAGCTATACTAGTTGTGGGCCTGAGAGGCCCTGCCTCTACATACAAGACGGAAAGCAATTGAGGAAGATACCCCATACCAACCTCTGACCTCCACATGCATGTTCACACATGCCTTCATACACAAGTGCACCTACAAACTTGGGACCACACACAGCACACCACATACACACGCAAAAGCAGATGCAGCATGGGGAAGGACTCATGCTATCTGGAAACATCTTGATTTTCTACTCCTGTATGGAGAGATCTGGGCTGAACCTGAAGTTTCCCCGACTCAGCTGGCTGCTGGGACAGGTTGGGAGAGAGGTCAGAGAGGTCAGTCTGAAGGAGAATGTCTTTGAAAAAGCAATGCAGAGTCACGACTGGAAAGACCCAGAAATCAGCCTTTTGTGATGCTAAGCCGACTTGAGGGATGTTGTCATGTTTTTGCATATTAAGGATTTGCTTTATTTGCTTTAATGAACAGATTAGATCACTTATGCATAATTTATGGCTTTATTGAAAATGG
Source organism: Ellobius talpinus (assembly GCA_001685095.1). Classification (NCBI taxonomy): domain Eukaryota; kingdom Metazoa; phylum Chordata; class Mammalia; order Rodentia; family Cricetidae; genus Ellobius; species Ellobius talpinus. Next base: position 4,424 of record LOJH01047760.1, read on the forward strand.
GGCTATAAAAGTTGTTTAAAAATCATTTCTTTCCTTAACATACCTTTAATATTTCTTTTTTAGTTTATTCCATTAATACTCTTAGAGAAATACTTCCCCAACCCTTTGAGAAGCTGGGCCCTGCCTGCAGTTATTGACTCTCCATGCTGGTTGGTTTATGTCACCTGATACAAACCAGAGTCATTTGGGAAGAGGGAACCTCAACCAAGGAATTGTTTTCTTCAGACAGGCCTGTAGGCAAGTCTTTGGGGGCATTTTCTTGCTCAATGATTGATGTGGGAGGACCCAGCCCACTGAGGTGGTGAGGCGTGTGGTTCTTCCTGTGTTATATAAGAAAGCTGACTGAGCAAGCGAGTAAGCAATGTTCCTCTACGGCCTTAGCTTCAGTTGCTGCCTCCAGGTTCCTGCTTGAGTTCCTCCCTTGGATTCTCAGTGATGAACTATGATCTGGAAGGGTTAAAATGAAACAAATCATTTCTTCCCCAAGCGACTTTGGTCAGTGTTTTATCACAGGAACAGCAAAACAAGCTGGTCGGACACCTCCACCCCCCCACCCCCCCAGGCCTCAGAGGCTTATATTTCTCTATGTGGCCAATGGAGCATGGTAGGGTCTTTTACAATTTGGCTGTAAAATATCCCCCATGGGTTCAACGTTTGAACACTTGGTCCCCAACTGATGGCACAGTTTGGTGAGATGGTGGATCTTACCTGCAGGTGCTGGGTATGGAATCCAGGGCTGTGTGCTTTTGAGGCAAGTGCTCTACTACCTGGGCTTGAGCATAGGATTTTCACACTTAGGTTTCAGTTGCCACAAGTCCTGTGTCCTTGGGTGGGTTTAAAAGAGGTACAGAAAGGAAGCAGGGGAGCAGGAGCTATCTGGTGTGGAACTGTAATAGTTGACTGGTGTGTCTCACCAGGGCACGGAACACAGGGCCCCACGCATGCTGGGCAAGTGCTCTACCTGTGAGATGGAGCCCCAGCCCAAGGTCTCACCCATTCATAATTGAATCTGAGCTAATGATGATTTACTATGAATGATTCTCTAAAGCGCCCACGCAGGCCTGGCCCTTCCTCAGAATGATGCAATCGATCTGCAATTTTGCTCATAACTGCAATTTACAACTTGATAAGAACATCTGGTGAAATTTATAAGCAACTCAATGAGCAGTTTGAGAGAAAAAAAATCAATTCCAGTTTTCCAAAGTGTAGGGGGATATTTAATACTGTAAATCGCCTGAGCTTAGCTAGGAAAAAAAAAAAAGAAAAAGCAACAAAACAAAAGCAAAGATAAAAGCATTTACTTTGTTATTCACAGTCTCCCTCAGACAGGTGCTTTTTATTTAATTAATTTTTTATGTGTATGAGTTTTTGGCTATGCGTATATATGTGCATGGTGTCCGGAGAGGCCAGTAGAAGGTGTCAGATCCCCTGCATCTAGAATTATAGAAAGTTGTGACCCACTATGTGGGTGCCGGGACCCACACCTAGGTGCTGGGGACTGAACCCAGGTCCCCTGCAAAGAGCAGCCAGTGCTCTTTACTGCAGAGCCGTTTCCAGCCCCACAATAGGTGCTTTTGAGCATTGTCAGAGAAGTTTTCAGGTAATTGTCAATTAAGAATTAAGTTTTCCAAACAACTCAAAGGAAGAGGTGTGAGGCTGGGTCCACTCAGACAGGGTAAAGGGCCTCCGAGCAGTAGCTGCTTAAAGCCCCTTGCTGCTTAAATCAGTGAGTCTTCAAGCAGGGTTCGGAGCCCCTCATGAGATGAGATCCACGCTTGGCTTTTCTCCCTGATACTGTATGTTTCTTGTCACGCAGCAGCAGCTTGTGTGTGCCCTGCCTCCGTCCTAGGTGTTAGGTTTCAAACCTGGGACAAAGGGCTGAGGTGCCTATTTAATATATCAAAGCAGATCTGACAGGTTCTCCTGGTATCCCTCAGTCGTACTTGTTGTAAGGCCCTCCCGACTGGCTCCTCCTCCCCCAAACTTCTCCGGCCCAGGGGGGCTAGGCTGCCCTTCCTTATATAATCCAACCATTTTGGTTACTCAACCTTTGTACCTTTGGGTCTCTTGGCTGCTGCATCTGAACCCCGTCTCTCCCCTCTCCCTCTCCCCACATGGCCCAGCTCAGCCTGGTCATGTCCACTCTGGACTCTCCCAGATGTCCCTGCCTCTGGCTATGCTCACCCACATACCTATAATAAACTTTATCCTCCCCATACCTTCATTTTATGCCGAAACCCAGGACCAGTCATATCTTTCCTTTTCTTTCTTTTTTTTTTCATTCACTGGGCAGGAATGCAGATAGACACCTTCCCTTGGGCTATCAAACTATTAAAACAACGGTCCTCCAGAAAACTGGAATTTTCTTAGGAATCTCATGCTGGGAGAAGGGAAAGGCTGACACCTGCGGCCAGCAGAGGTAGACTCGGTCTCTCAAAATGAGACTTTACACACTTCTAACACCTTGTCAGCTCACCTCACGGGAGAGACGGGAGCCCACACAGTGGACAAGCACACCTTGTCTACAACTGCTTAATTATGTGCACCTCTTACCTTCCTTCGGCTTGACTCTAATCAGCCGGTCAGGATCTGGATGATGGATGGGGGAGGGGGAGAGGGGACCACTGACTCCTTTTGTTCCCTTTCCCAAAGTGGCCGCATTAAATAAATCCTTCTCTGCTTTTTGCTATTATTTGCTAGTGTCTTTGGCCTATTGAGGATGGTGACTGAGCCTAGGCTGTGATGGAGGACTGCCAGGGCCAGCCTCTGACCCTAATTGACACTGATGCTTTCTGTCTCTTGGATTCACAGACCCAAGAGGGTGAGACTGGGATTCACGCCCAGGGTTCCGCCATGCCAGCCCACTCGGCTGGTGGTGCCTGAGATCTGGTCAGTGCTCTCTCTTACAAATTACAACTTCTTTCTTTCTAAGAATCTCCAGACAGTTCTTGTACTGTGGCAAACCACAATCATTTGTAATGAATCATCCCCAGAGGGCATGTCTTCATGAAGTCTCTCCTCCTTCCTTCTGCTCTGGCAGCTGAGCAATCAGAGGATATAAGAGCCCTTGTTGCTGCTATAAAGGAAGTTTATAGAGATATAATTAGCAGTAGTATTATCTTCATTTGGACTTAGCTGTGCTAAATGTCCTATAAGAGTTGTTTACGAGGCCGTATGAATGGTTATGGTATTAATAGCACGATTAGCCAGCAGTATCAATATTTCCCAACACTTACGCCTCCTAATGAGCTTGTGTGTAGAATTCGGGGATATGGATGAGCCAGTGGATTTGTAGAAAGTTGTAAGGAAGCAATCAGGAGTCATTAAAAAGAATATGACAATGCCAAGATTTATGGCCTTTATCCATCTGTCAGTAGCCCATAGGTGTCCTAGTGGCCCAGGACCCACTGTGCTCTTGAGATATCTGTCTCACCTAGATGTATCTTTCTTTGATGCCTAGCTCTTGTGTAGATTTCTTTGGAAAGCCTCAGTCCTAGTGGTTTGGGAAATTCTGAGCTGTAAGGACCCTTGCACGCTTGGGCAGAGATAGACTATGTGTGCTTTCTTGAGCCCCTGGCCCTGTCCTGTGCTTTCTAGTCCTCCCCACCCCCAACAGGTACATAACACATCCTAGAGGCCCTAAGGCTTGTAGAGAACAGGCCTGGGAGCTGTAGATGCTGTCTGTCTAGGTTAGCTGTAGAGAACAGGGCTGGAGCTGTAGATGCCTAGGTTAGCTGTAGAGGACAGGCCTGGGAGCTTTAGATGCTGTCTGTCTAGGTTATCTGTAGAGAACAGGGCTGGAGCTGTAGATGCTGTCTGTCTAGGTTATCTGTAGAGAACAGGGCTGGAGCTGTAGGTGCTGTCTAGGTTAGCTGGCCATTTTTATATGGAAAAAAGCTGAGGCTCAGACAGGTAGTGTGTTTTGCTAGAGTTGGTGTGTATGAGGCAGGATCCCTCATCTGGCCTTAAACTTCATGAAGTAGCTGGATAATAAACTTCCAAGGACCCTCCTGTATGCTTTCAACTCACCAACACTGAGATTGCAAGCACCTGCCATGGTGCTTTTTACGTAGGTTTTTTTTTTTTTAACATGGGTTCTGGGGCTCCAAACTTAGGTCATCGAACTTATGCACCACGCCATCTCTCCAGTCTGTACTTGGCTTTTAGGTGGATAGATGGGACCAAAGCCAGGAAATAGTGCCCTAGACCATTAACCCCCCCACCCAGAGTCTTAGATGTATCTCCTAGCCACTGTTCTTTCTCTTTTACCTTTGCCATCCCTTGACATCCGGTCCTGAGCATTTGCAACTGTTTCCTCTCTACTCAGTGTGGTGGATACATGCAAGGGGCTCAGTAAAGAAACTGCCGACAAGAGGAGACCAGAGACCAGACCGCTTCATAATATGGTTAAGGTTTAAATTGTAAACATAAGCTGGAACAGCTGGAGGCAGCTGGAAGAATCTGGAACAGAGAGAAAAAGAACCAGACTGAACGTGGTCAGTGAGCTGGACATGGCAGAGCCAGAGACAATAGTGTAGATAGTGAGATAGCAAGACAGAGAATAGAGCAGAGAGGTAGAGAGAGAGAGAGGGATGGAGAGAGAGAGGGATGGAGAGAGAGAGAGGAGAGAGAGAGAGAGGGAGAGAGAGAATAGGTAGAGAGTAGTAGCGGTTATAAGGAGGTGAGCTGTGGGGAGGAAGGGCCAGGAGACTGGTGTGGGAGCTTTGAAATATATAACAAATACTTGTGAATAGGAACCCAGGGAGCCTGGAGGCCAGCATGGGCTTTGATAGAGTAGTTGCAGGTATATGTCAGTGGAGAGCCATGTGTCCCTTCTGCCAGAGGTAAGGGAAATGGCTCCTTTCACAAGTTCCTGAGGAGTGCTGGCTTTTTATCTAACCCCCAAGAAATCCTATAGTTTAGCTTGAGCTCATTTCTGGAGATTTGGACAGTCTGAGACCTAACCATGGACACTGTAGACATTTGGCTATATAGTAGGTGCTCAATAAATCAACGAGCAGGGAGGCACATGGAAGAAAGGCCTATTTGACTTGACTTTTGACCCCAGAGCAGTCAAGAAATGTCTGGGTCTTCTTGGAAGGAAAGAATTACTCTGAATATTCCGGGATGGGATGGAATCTTTAGGAGGTCTCAGAGGAGAGGGGTGGGAGACACAAACGTTGTTCGGGGGATGCCAGGCAATGTCTGGCCACTCTTTGGCAGCAAGACTGCCTGTCTGTAGTTTTGTGGCTTCTCTTAGCCCACTCAGATCCTACTCCATGGTGTAAATTGAGGTACAGCAACAGAATCTTTGTTTAGCAAACCAGGCCCTCTGTGTTAGCAATTATATCTGTATTAGTCTTGTTACTTTACGTTGTCTTTGCTGAGCCTGCCAGCGTTTCCTGGAGGGAAAAGCTGTAAAACCTAAGTGATTGATGAAATCTATTTTGTTGGTTTGGTTACTTTTAAGTGGGATGAACAGTGGAGCTGGGGTTCTAGCATTTGTGCGTGGGGCAGGGATGATGTTCCAGGGTCCCCAGTGGTCCTGGAGGGTCACCGTGCCTGAAACTCTGGATACACTCCTGATTAGGGATGCAGAGAACTTCCTCTATTATAATCAACATGTAGGGCACAGGATCCTACACAGTGGGTACAGGGACATGATAGTAGGTAACCATCTTACCAAAGCATTCCTAAAAATACTGTAAGTGCTAAAACTATCTTGGGTAAAACTGGTCTCTGGTCACTTAGACCAGCCATAAATTCCTAAGGCTGACTGGTCCCTGGACCAGACCTAAATTCTATACAGTGTGACCCTGAGCTAAAGGTTAACTGCCTGGCCATTTAACTGTTAATATCTCCACTTCTGTAAACAACGTCTGCCTGCCCTTTGTACAAATCCAGAGCTACCTTTCTGTGTATATCACAATTTCATCTTTTGCCCTTAAAACCCAACTGGTGGCAGGGCAGTGGTGGTACACACTTTTAATCCCAGCACTTGGGAGGCAGAGGCAGGCAGATCTCTGTGAGGTCAAGGCCAGCTTGGTCTACCAAGTGAGTTCCAGGATAGCCAGGACTGTTACATAGAGAAACCCTGTCTCGAAAAAACCAACCAACCAACCAACCAACCAACCAACCAACCAACCAACCAACCAACCAA
>LOJH01047761.1:0-13149 GCA_001685095.1 Ellobius talpinus
CCCATAGGAAATGTCAAAACTGAAATTTTCTTGAGAAAAACAGACAAACCAAAGAAACAATCGGATGGAATCATTCCTGCTTAGCCCAGCTCCCAGCTCCTAGCCCCAGGAAGACTAACACATCTGTTTGCAGGAAGATGCCTTTCCTTTGAAAGTGAGAGCTATCTGCACCTTGCCTGTCTACTTCAGCTGTGTGTCCCACTCCACATAAAGGCTGTGTGATCTTTAAGACACTGTGTCCTGCCTGGCTTTCTTATAGTAGCTGGAATATTGGCTATTCTAGGGTTCAACTCTGGTGGATAAGTCAGGAACTTCTCCTTCATCTTGTCTCTTCTTAGGGGATGGGGGTATCAGAGGGCTTCTATACCAGTACCTTTATAATTGTCCTTAGTATCTCACCCCACAGGGGTTTCTTATCAAGAATGGGAGACCAACAGCTGCTTAAGTTTCCATGTAACACTGCTTCCCTTCCTATTCCAAGTGCTGGGGGTGCAGGCTATAGCTTCCAAGCTACCACGGTACTAAATAACTCAGTGCAGCAGGCAGTGGTCCTATAAATTACCGACAACAGCACTGAGAAGACAGTGCCAGGCTCATAAATACATGCATTTAGCCAGTCTCCCATTAGCTCGAGGCAGACACAAAGAAAGGAAAAACATCAACAGACCATTTCTTCGTTGAAGTTTTCAGTGATGGGATGGGAAAAAAGGAGGGTGGGGAGGAAGCTCCACTGGAAAGATGGAGATAGAAAACAGAAAAAATGGAGGACATCCAGGTGATAGAAGAGGAAACAAACTCTGAAGATTTGTGAGTTAGAATTCCCTTGTGAGCATGGCCATTGGAAGGTCTTGTCTGAGCTTTGTCATTGAGGGCTTCCCATATCTCCATCTTCCTGAGGTCTTGCCTGGTGGCACCCAGGTGCAAGTCAAGCCTACCGTAAAATGTGTTCTGCTGCACTGCTTCTCTCTCTCAGTGCTCTGTACCTACTGATTACTTGAGTCCACCCTCACTCCCCCTTTGCATGTGTATAAGCTTCCCAAGGGCAGGGTTCATGCCTCATGACTGACAGTTTATTCTAAGCTTGGTGCTCCTGGGTTAGGCCAAGATGAGCAAGGCATGGTTGTAGTACCGATGCCATTTTTCTTCAGCAGAATCAAGAATGGTTTTTTGCACAGAGGATGAGAAACCTCTGTTGAACGAACCCATCTCAGCCCTCTCTTCCTGTCTTAAGGATAAGGAAATTGAGGTCCAGTGGCTACTTGACCTCCACAAGATGACACTCCTGTTTGCACCAGGACTAGGATGCAAACCATTCCTTGCTCTATTTTGTAGTATGCAAATAGCCCTGATCTTTGGGCAATTGTCTCAGCTGACATAGAGATGGATCTGGAAGAACTCAGGGCTGTCCTAACTCCACAGCTAAGGGCACAACTTCCAGGGTACATGGAGAGCTAAAAAAAAGCACACACAGAGGATGCTCAAAGCAAGGTCACTGGAAGAGCAACGTCTGAGGGAGCCTAGAAAAGGACTTTATAAGCTGAGGAGGCAGCTCATGGTGGAGTGGTAGGGCTGGATCTGGGCAGATGACAGGTGAAGCCACTGTCATGGACAGCTTTAACTGGTCACCTTGCCGATACCATACAGACTTAGACTTTTGTAGGCAAATACAAATCTGCATAGACTTAGTTTCAATCAGCCCCTTGTTTAGTTTTTGTTTTCCTGGTTGCGATGGGAGGGGGTTAGGCCCGGAGCCATCCTCCTTGCCTCCATACAGGAAGGGTATAGCCTCTACTCACTAAAAGAGGCCCAGGGAGTGTGAAGGATCTGAAGCCAGAAAGCAAAGGTTCCATGTGGCTGGTAGCACACTGGTGACCGGTAGCAGGTGGACCACTCAGTTGTTGAACATTCTTTTTAAGAATTTAGAAGAATTAAGCGCTCATTTCAGATGAGTCCCAGGTACCTCCTGGGCTTATTAAAGTTGTCAGTGGAAGCCCCATGTCTGAGCCTTTCTATACTTCCCTCAGGCTAGAGATGACACAGAAGACCGAGGAAGAGAGGGTGCTATGCTATCCAGGAATAATATGGAGATGGAGCAACCATAAGCACCCAGAGTTCTGAGGCACCAGACTCTCCTTGGCCCAGGGAATGGCCTATCTTCATTCATCTTGACACATAAGTGGTTCTGTGGTTCTCTTAGGGGCAGGGATAGTCTAATTTGAGACTCTTTAGACAGCCGTGAGTTACAATAGCTACTGAATATCTCCCCACCATCCTCCCAGACCAAGACAGGGATTGAAGTATTTTGCTAATATCACACTTACTATATTTCTGCCCAGGAATCAAATCAGAGAGATAGACTGCACATTACGATGGAGAGAATCAGACCCGTGTTGGCTTTCTTTGCAAGAGGAAGTCATATGAGGTTGGAGGGTGGCTCTGGTATGGATTCAAAACTCACAGCTCCAGAAAGGCAAAGAAATGCAAACCCCCTCGCATACCCTACATCTCTCCCAGTGGAGGCTTCTGGGCAATAGGACAAGCCAGGGAGAAGAGAGAAGGTAGGGCTCCCACCGAAACCCTTGTTCACTGCTGCTGGCAAATGGTATAAGCCATTTGGGTCTGGTCGTCCTGTGACAGGTAGTTAGTTCCTCCTTCAGAGTGTAGTCCGTTCAGTCCTGCTTCACTAGTTAAGCATGTTCCTGGTTTTAAGAAGTCATTTGGTCCTTCAAGACAGTGAGCATTGTATTCCCCTTGCTCATAGTACCTGCACTGTTCCTGGCCATTAGAGGAAATACATTGAGCATTTATCCTTGTGGACCTTGAAAGAGGTCTTGCTTTGGAAAGGGAAATTTTAAGTATTCTTGCTAGGAAATTCCTCTTCATAATTATTGGTTTTTTTTTTTAAAAGCACCCTCCTCCATATGGCACCTAGTGACTTTGATTTACATGGTCCCATGTTCTCTGAATTTCTGCATTTCTTTAAACATGTTTTTTTTTATATTTATTTATTTATTTATTATGTATACATTGTTGTATCTGTGTGTATCCCTGCAGGTCAGAAGAGGGCACCAGATTTCATTACGGATGGTTGTGAGCCACCATGTGGTTGCTGGGAATTGAGCTCAAGACCTCTGGAAGAGCAGTTAGCGCTCTTAACCGCTGAGCCATCTCTCCAGCCCTCTGCATCTCTTTAGGCTGTACAGGGTCCTTTGTGTTTATCACCGCCTTCTACCTCAGGTGAACTCCTTGTATCCTCCATAATGGCGGCAGAACTTCGGAACTGGATAACTTCTGAGTCACTGACATCCCTACTTCAACCCTTGTTATCAGCTTCATGCTTGGGCAAAAGAAAAGATTCGTGCAACATGAAACAGAGAAAACAGAGGGATACATTTCCCCTCTACTTTCGGTCATCATATCAAACTGGAGACAGACATCACTATCTTAAATTTCAAGGAAAAGACACAGTAGCCGCTTTAGAAATGAGTTACTTTGAATGTCAGATGGCATAACTCCTTTCCCCGTGAGTGGATCCTTTTAAATTCAGGACGGCTGAATGGGCAGTTGAACTCTATGTACACTCGGTGCAGACTCTACAATTAGGATGACTAAAATAACAGGACTGCACTCCAGTTTTTGCCCAAGGTCACACAGCTAGTAATCTGTGACCCCATCATTCAGTTCCAGATCTGCTTGATTCAAGTGTGTTTAGGTCTTCCTGATTGACATGGGATAGCAGTGAAAGGTTGACTCATGGACTCTGGATTCTCCAGTACCAGTGAGCATTGCAAACCATCTGGGGGAATAGCTTGTGAGCCTGGACTCTATGTCTTTTTACAGAGCACCTTTGCTTGGCAGTTGCAGTGGCAGCTAGAGTGCGTTGAGGAGAAAGAGGCGTCAACCCAGAGAGCCGATGATGGGAAGGATGGAAGTGAGAATGCGGAAGATGGGCTGGACCTTAACTACGGATATAAAATTACTATGGATTAACAATGCTTTTTCTTTGTTTGTTTTTGAGACAGGGCTTCTCGGTGCAACAGCTTTGGCTGTCTTGGCACTCTCTTTGTAGACCATGCTGGCCTCGAACTCACAGAGATCCACCTGCTTCTGCCTCCTGAATGCTGGGATTAAAGGCGTGCACCACCACCATCCCCCAACCATCAATGATACCTTGAGTTTGGAGAAAAATGAGATTTTATTTTTAATAGATGGTGAGGAGGGGCAGTAACATCAAGAAACCAAACAGGGACAACGAGTAATACAGACATGGGGTAGGGGTTCTTATTTGGAAAGGGAAAGATAGAGGCATATTGTGGCTCTAATGTGTCATTGAAGTGGAGCAGTTGAGTTCATCAGACTGAAGATGTGAAGGGCGGGTCTAGGTGGACGTGGAAGTTTTGGAGCTGATACCTAGGTAGTGGAGTTGATGTAGTGTATTAAATTTTCCAAGAATAGACTGTGGGCAGAGTGGAGGGTGAAGGCAGAACTTTGGGAATGACCAAATTCTCTGGGACAGAGCGAGCCAGTAAGCGGAAGGAAAACAGAGAAGATGCCAGCAGTGTGTGAAGGGTACAGGTCCAGACTTTTCTTTCGCCTCCGTGTCTAGGACAGAACTGAAATGCATGGATTTCGTTGTCTTTGGAAGCTGCTTCTGAAATGCTCTGAGATTATCCTAACAGCATCGCTAACCCCTGAATGTCAAGAGCCTTTGTGACTTCAAATACTCTGTATGGTGGTCAGGTTTTTATGCCCATGTTTTTGCCAGACTCTTTGACGGGGTTTCGGGTTGGGAAATTGGGCATGTGTATTGAGCTACAACTCTCTGGATTAAAGCATGAGGCATTGCGCTGCAAACCTGTTTTCCTTCAAGGGACACTTCTAGTTCAGAGCTAAAGATTCCAAGAATCCAGTGGCTGCCGTGAATGGGAGCTATGCCGAACTGAGTGCTGAGGCTCAAATCAGGGGTCTGGAGGTGGGAAGGTAAAGCTGAGAGAACCCTGAAAGATGTGGGCTCAGATTTTGGGGTTAGGTGGAAACGTTCAAGTGGGAGGGGAGCAACAGGGTTCCTGCAGTGAGGATTTGTACTCAGATAGATAGTAGCATTTTGTTGCAGTGTTCCCTGAATCTGGGAATCACTAGCTTCAAGGATATTGCCCGGGCCCTGTGGAGATCACACAGATTCTGTGGCCTCCTTAACAGTATCTCAGAAGAGCCTTAATCTGTTAAACATTCACATTTAATAACAGAACAAACCCCAGAGGCTTGAGCAAGGACAGGAGGTGTGAAGGGTCTCAGCTCTTTAGCATAGTTCTCTGTCTGTGCCTGTATACCTACAAACGGGTTTTTCTGATTTGACTTTTTTTTCCAACATTTTGTTTTGTCTATTCCATCCACCTAAGGGTTGGCCTATCAAAAGGCCAAAATAATTTTTTATTTGCCAATAAAAATAACACATAGACAGATGACCCCCCTCCATCACTGAAGAGATGTCTGTTGAGAAAGAAACTGAGGATGAGTGAGCTCTGTGTGCAAACTTACTATGTCTGAGGATGCCACATACTGAGGGCTGTAGAGGCAAACCAACTGACTTTCTCTCCCCGGTGAGACTCCAGATGAACTCATCAGGAGACATGAAGAGCCTCATGTGGTGTCAAGACTTAACACTGTGAACCAGGTTTTGCAGAATGTTCTCCTGCGTGTTAGACTCCATCTCCCCACTTTTTAACAAATATTTTGAAATGTTCACTTTGCAGTACTGAAATGACATTCAGAGATAATATAACCTGCCTACACATATAATTAAATCAACATAATGCCCTAACTGTAATATAGAACAGAAATAAAAGGAGCGTAATTTATAACAAAATAGTATGCATTTCAATAATAGGAAGGTATGACTACACTTGAAGATATAATGAAGTCATCAGATGCTTGCTTCTGGTACATAGAAATTACCATGCATAAGACAGCTATAAGGGCAGACTATCAGGTGTGCTGTATTGGCAATTTCAGTGCTATAAATGATGTTGCCATTTATTATGCGACTCCTTAAAATGGTGAATAACTTTTTATAAAGTTCTTTATAGAACAAAAGAAAACCTTCCCTCGGTCTTCCATCTTTAAAAACGCAGCCTTTTAACACCACGTAAAAATACTCTCTGCTCTGTCGGATGAATGCAGGTTTTGGTGGTTCCTGACAAATGGTGTTTTTGTTTCCTCTGTGTCTGCTGGGATATTTTCAAGCTTGGGTACGAGGCAACATTTCACAGTATCTCTGGTAGTTTGAACGTAATTGCCCCCACACACCCATAATCTCATAGGGAGTGTAACTATTAGGAGGTGTGGCTTTGTTCGACCAGGTGTGGCCTTGTTTGAGGAAGTGTGTTACTGTGGAGGTGGGCTTTGAAGTCTTTTGCTTAAACTTTGCTCAGTTAACTTCGTGTAGCCTGCAGGATGTAGGACTCTCAACTGACATTCTAATATTACATCTGTCTGCATGCTGCCATGCTCCCGTTCATAATAATGGACTGACCCTCTGAAAGTGTAAGTGAGCCACCATCATTAAATGTCTCTTTATAAGAGTTGTGTGGTCATGGTGTCTTTTCACAGTAGTAGAAATGCTAAGACAGTGTAATATAAAACAGAACTGCCAGCATTTCTGTCTTAGTCCGCTATATCCATCCCACTGGATACACAAAATGCCCCTATGGGCAGACCCACTAATTAAGAGTTGATGGTGACAGGGAAAGATCAGAACACAAGACACCCAGATACTGGTTGTGTCCAGTTCTTGGTCCCCAGTGGGTAGCTGTCCCTGGTCCTGACTAGACTTCTGCTGGGCCTATTTTGACTCCTACTTGATTGATTGATTCCAAGTCCCGCTGGTCACCATAAGTCATCTTTGTTCCCTGCTCTGGTCTGAGATTCTATAGTTGCCAGTTTTGGTCTTATCTAAACCTTGAGTTATATGACCTGTGTCTAGACTACTATTCAAGGCCACTTTGTCCTGGCTTGGACTAAGAATCTTCCTGCACAGCCATTTGCTCTAGTAGCGTCTCCCTGTTGGCATCAAATGTCGAGAGGCTTACTGTCTCTAAATGGCTTCACAGGAGCCATCTCATCATGGATGTCATAGACTGTATATGTTTTGGTTAGGTAGAGCTTAGTTTTTCTCTCATTTGGATTTAGTAGAGTCTGTGAATTCTTATTTATAGCCGTGAAATGCCTGTCAATGATGCATATGTGCTGGGGAAAGACACAGATCTAAGTGATATTTCCAAAGTGTAAGAATTTCAGGAGTTTATCTAGCACACAATGTGGTAATAAAATAACATTGGCTCACTTGGTAATTGAATTAATTCATGCTTTTTCAGTTTGTTTTTAATCCTTTTAGGACATGAAGGAGGAAAAAAAAGTCTGGGGCCAGTATGTTTTTAACACTTTTCCTTACTTGATAATATTTTATTTTCAGAAAGAAAGAACAGGCTTCAGGCTCAGAGCCCATGGCAGGAAACTGTATCAACTATATTTCAATAACTGTATTTTCCTTGCTTTGCATCTATTTTTATGGTTACTTTGCATTTTTGGTAGAGCTCTTCTATGAAATCTTCAGACTGAAAACGAATGAGTTCCTGTCTCCTCCTGCCTTATATTCCTCTCTAGTGCTGGGATTAAAGACATGCACCACCACCCAGCCTCTGTGGCCAACTAGTGTGGCTGCTGGGATTAAAGGTGTGTGTCACCACTGCCTGGCCTGTATGACTCACTAATCTGGCTGTTTTGCATCCCGATCTTCAGGCAAGCTTTATTTATTAAAATACAAATGAAATATCACTACAGATGCCAATTTTCCATTTTGGTAGAAATACCTAGTTCCCCACCCCCAATCAAATAATTTGAATTAAAAAAGAGCCACTAATATGGCTCATGAGAAAGGTGATACAAGAGGTATTGAACTTCGAGTGATACTGATGTTTCCTGCCTTTCAAGGGGCAGGTACATCTATGTAAACAACTTCTGGGGAAGAGACAGGCCACACTGTCAGGGTATTGGCTGGTTGTCAGTTCATTAAATTATTGGTTTCTTGCTCGAGCCACTCCAGAGTATTTACTACTTCTGTTGCCTCTTTGTCCCTGGATAGGAAGGCAGCATGTTAATGTCTCATCGAATCGGTGATAGATGGCCTTAGCCTGTCAGTCTCTGACACTTGGAGTGCTCAGTAATTTCATTATCTAACCATTTCTCTACTCTATGCAGCCTAGCACTTATGACAAGATGGTATCCAGCGACAGAGAATGAGCAAATCCCCAAGAAACGTTCTGTGTTTAGCAGGGGTGAAAGTCTTTGTGAGAGTCTCCCCCTCCCCCCAGTATAGAAGAACAAAGCACAAAGCTGGGCTGAGGATATTTGCTGTTATTAAAATAGAAAGAAAAGAATAATAAAGATCTAGGTACTAGGCACGTTTAATGAGTAAGTCAAAATAGGATTGTAAGTTTTTTTCTTACATTTTCTTTTTGCTGTCACAGTAGACGATAGTCTGCGATGCTCACCAAACAAGCAGGGCCCAGCTGGCCACATTTGTCCTTGATTGGATGGGTCCCAACTGTTTGCTAACCTAGTCTTGGCCAGGAAAGAGTTCGAACACACTTGAATCAAGGCTGAATTCTTTGTAAAATGAGAGATAGTCAATGAGTATCCTTGATACTTGCATTATTGTTTGTATTCATTTGACTGACATTTATTTACCCCAGTCTTGAGAAGAGTGGCTCCATCAGTGGCCTGAAGTCACACAGCTGTCCGGTGGGATTGGGTTTGAATCCCGCCCCTCTGGATGTTGTCTCTGTATCCATGGCCATGGATTTTGGACATAACTGCATTTTTTTCTTAGAAAAGTGCTCCTGGCTTCTATTGAAATGTTTGTCCTTTTAATTGTAAGATCAAATTGGGGCCATTGAAAGAAAACAACAGTGCGTCTGATGGCTATTGATCTTCAACTCGAAAGCATCTAGAATCCTCTGGGAAATGAGCTCCTGGCATGTCTACACTAAGTTAATTTAGGGGAGAAGGCCTTCCAGAAATGTGGGCAGTGCCATGACATTGGCAACATCGCCCAGCTAAACAACAACTGTAAAAGCAGAAAGTGAACGGAGCAATCAACGTTCGCCCCTCTCCCTTCTGGTTGCAGTTACAATGTCCCCGGCTGTCTCTGGCTCTGGCTGCCATAACTCCCCTGCCATGGTGAACCTTCAGTCTGTGAGGCAAACTAAGCCATTCCATTCCCCAGTCACTTTTGTCAGGCATTTTGTCACAGTAGTGAGAAAGGTATTTGCAGTGTCTGAGGTCCTTGGAATGGAAAGTGAAAATCAACAGCGTCAAGACACAGCCTAAATCCCTAGTTTCCAACGGAGGCACCCAGGATCGGCATGCCTGAGTGTGGGGCTTTTTCACTGTAGGGCTCGTAAACCTAGCTTGTGTTTATAGTTATCAGGGATGTCTGAAATGTGTGACATATTTTTAGGATTCAAGGGCGATAGTGCAAATATTTAATAACGTATGGGGTTCTAGGAACCAACGTAGCTCTAGCTCTGGTCAGCCTCCTGACGTACTTGAAGGGTTGCACCTTCCTTTGCAGTGACAGGATGCTAGGAAAGTTGAGAGGCCCAAACAGCAGGTCTTGAGCCTCTTGAGGGGTGGTGGGGAGCCTGGTGACTAAAAACAAAGGGTTTGTTTCTCACAGGCCTTAAAGGACATTGATACTGCACTTATGTGGCTGCACCACTGTGTTAAATATCCATCTTATAATCCTCATAAAAGATCCTGAAAACTGATGGTGAGGTTTTCCATATCCTTATAAAGCCACCAATTCTGGAAGTTTCTATTCATCTGCATGAAAATTGCAGGGAAGCTCTTGGGGTGACAAGAATCCAGACTACTGACCGTCAACATCCTGGCGAGGATGATGAGCCAGGCTGGAATTTGCTGCTGGTGGGAACCAGAAATGATATAGATGATTTGGAAGACAGTTTGGTGGTTTATTATAACACTAAACACACTCTCATCATACAACCCAGCAGTCACACTTCCTGGTATTTTCCCAAATGAGCTGAAAGCATATGTCCACTCCACACTCTACCCAGGGATGCTCATACCAGCTTCCTCACGGTTGATAAAACTCGGAGAACAGAGATTCCCATCACATGGTGAAGGAGTGTAGTACCCCCTTATAAATGGAGCAATATGAAGTGTTAAGAAATGAGCTGTCATGTCATGAAAATATAAAAGAAACATTAAATACACACTGCCACACACACACACACATGCAAACACACACACTCTTCTGGAAAAGCCATGATTAGAGAAAGAGTGATGAGACAGAGGAGGAAATAAATGGAACATGGAGGTCTTTTAGGTAATGAAACTAGTCAGTCAGATACTGGAGTGGTGGTTCCATGTCCTGTGTTTGTTAATACTCAAAAACCACACAATTCTAGGCGTGAACGATTATGTAATCAGTAGCCTTTGGATGTAATTACGTTTCCAAACAGAAGAGTGATGATAAGGGAGGCCATGAGATATGTGGGAGGAGAGGGTTTATGGGCACTGTGTTTTTAAGAATTAATTTTACTGTGAACCTAAAGCTATTTTTAAGGAAATTGATTGACATAATAAAAATATAAAACCCCAGCTTCCATGATTTGGCTCCAGTCCTAGGTGGACAAGAGAGAGACGGGAACCTCCATTTTTTTCAGTCAACTTTCCAAAGGATTCTTTAGTACACAGGTGGTTAAAAACTGGCAGATTAGACAAGCCAGTCACTGGTGGCCTGCCGAGCAAACGACTCTCACCTTTCCCATCCTTAGTTCCTTAGATCGTGATCATTAGCTCATCTTCCCTTCACATCATCAGATTCCAAAGCTGTCCCTTCTATGAAATGATCTATTACTCAGAGAGCTGGGACTGAGTCCTCCTTAGCAAACGGAGGACTAATGGCTATTCTGTTGATGGCCTCCCATGTCTGTACTCTGTCTTTTTGTTAGGAGGAGAAGCATGGTAGTGAGATGCCAGCTATGGGTTAAGGTTCCATTTCTGTCCTACTTTGTAACTTTAGGAATTTCTCTTTATCTCTCAGGTTCTATGAATTTGCACTGTGTGTGTGTGTGTGTGTGTGTATCTCATATGAAAATCTGGAGTACTATATCAGGACACAGTGGCTTTTAAAAGTTGTCAGCTTCCTCTTCTCCTTCAGGGGAGAGATCATGGAAGTGTGGACAGTGCCTGCACCAGGACAGATTGACAGATCTTTGCTTACTTCTTTGGAAAGCTATCCAACCATTTCAAACTGATTGCTTCTGTAAAGGGGGTGTAAGGAAGCCCGGCTCCCAGTGTGATTTAGATGTTGCCACTCTGCTCCTGTCTGAGGAGATGCTCTCTGAGGCATGCTCATCTGGTGTGAACACTCCTCTCATTCCCCCACAGCTCATGTGCTCGGGACTCAATGCGTGTGAGGACGAATGGATTGCCTACTTGTATTTGGTGTAAATGGCAACACAGAGAGTAAGATCCGCGTCCGGTGAAGGATCGTCTTGAGGAACTGTGTTCAGAGATGTCTGTTTGGAAGCAGGGCCTGAAAGGAGGGACTAAACCATTGAGGGATTACTTTAGTTCTATCTCTTAAATTCTTACTCGAGTTGACAGATCTGTAAAAGCTTCTGATGCCATTATAATACACAGTAAGGGCAAGCTTCAGAGCCCAAGAAGAAAAGGAAAGTTCTACCACTTTTAAGGCCTTAAGTTGAAACACTGCTAAGAATAGAACTTACAATGATTTTGACAGATCCTGGCATCTTTGATGTTAAATGGGAATTGTGTTCTCTGAGCCCTACTTCCCGTTGCCAGCTCACTCAGCAATTGGTGCATTTTCTCCTTTTTTTCTTTATTATATTTTAAGCCATTTAAAATATTTTGGTGAGTCATTCTTCTAGGTAATTAGATGAAGTAATTAGAGCAGCTTTGGCTTTTTGTATTCTGAGGCATTAAGTTCTTTTACACGCCTCAGCATCCTCACTCTTCAGTAATGACCTGGTACTTAACCACGATCTTGCAAAGATTCTGCATGCATAAACAGAGACTGAAGTGGCAGATTGACTTCCAGGTGATGGGAGGATCTAATGTCTAATATCTTCCTCTGGGTGTGACAGTTAGGCGTCACCCATGTGGGGCATGTCCAGGAACCGTTAGTGCTGGGAACATGCATAGTGGGGAGGACCTAGTGGAGACTGGATGACACGTGACCAGCTAGCATAAGCTTCTGTCACTAAGAGTGGACTACAACCTTGAGCTGTAAGCTGAAATAGACCTTTTCTCCTCTAAGGTGCTTTCTGTCAGGGTTTGTTACCATAGCAACAGAAGTGATTAGAATAAGATGAGATCCAGTTCATCACAGTGGGGTGGACATGGCCTGGCAGCAGGAGTGAGAGGGCAGCCCATGGCATTGTAGCTGCAGTTTGCAAGCAGACAGAGAACAAGAAGAGGGGCCCGGGGAGACCACTCCAGAAAACCACAACCAGCCAAAATGCAGAGTTGTGAAGCCCGATTCCAGTGGATACATCTACAAGAGCCTCCCACACCTAAGGCTCACGGGGTGCTATAGAAGAGGGGCCAGAGAGGTTGTAGGAGGCAGAGGATCAGGGAGGCTGCTCTGAGAGTGTGTTCTAGTAATATCAGAAGGTACCCGGAAAGTCGCACCAATACAGCTGCCTGAACAGGAGCTGAACAAGGAAGGCGCCACTCAGTGTGTCAAACAGGACAAAGAAAAGTCCACGAGGCCTCAACCCTACACAAAGAACTATAGACAACTGAGGAAATCTATGATTGGAAGAGCTGGTGTTGCCCAGGAAAGAATACACCAACTGGTTCTTAAATACCAAATGGTCACCCCTGAAAACATACAAACAGGATTGAACAGGTTATATATAGCAATATATATCTATATATGTATATGCATTCAATAACAATTGATAACAAAAAAAGAGTCCATGAGTGTGAAGGAGAATGGGAAGGGTGTATGGGAGGGCTTGGAGGGAGGAAAGGGAAGGTAGGTTGATGGAGGAGGGTCATCTGTCTGTGTGTTACTTTCATTGGTTAATAAAG